>CM076571.1:171352068-171400565 GCA_034641835.2 Pinus albicaulis
TCAGAAGACACCATGGCTTTCAACAAGAATAGGTTGAATGATACAAATTCCTCTCCCAGTTACAACATATAGCTTAAAGACTGAAAATTTCCCTCCAAATGTTCCCTCCAAAAAAAGTCGTGAAAAATTTTCCCTCCAAAATTCCTCCCCAAAAAATTTCGCAAAAAACTTTCCCTCCAAAATTTTCATTTCAAATATTTGGTACAAATATTAGTCAAAAAATATATTTAACATTTTTTTTAATAAATTGTTTGTGTTGAAATATTTTACCGATATTTATATTCAAAATATCCACAAAATATTTCTATCATGGATGCCTTCCAAACTAAAATAATGTTTTTATTTCAAAGATTTAACATTGACTAGATGTAAGTATTAACTATAATATTACTATAATACCTACATGCAAATATTAACTATTTTAACTATAATGACTACATATAAATATTTTAAATTTTAAATTTTAAATTTTAAACTTACGTCATATTCATCTAAAATATATTTTAAAATTTATTAATAAACTATTGGTCTTCAAATATTTCACCATATTTTCTATTCAAAATATCCACAAAATATTCATTTCATGCATGTCTTCGAAACTAAAATAATTTTCTTATTTGAATGGTTTAAGATTGACTACATGTAAATATTTACAAAAATAACAACATGTAAATATTAACTATTTAAACTATGATATTAACTATAATTAACTACATGTAAATATTTTAGATTTTAAAATTTAATCTCATGATTTTAAACATTGATTACATGTAAATATGAACTATGATAACTAAATGCAAATATTAACTATTTTATCTATAATATTAACTATAATTAACTACATGTAAGTATTTCATATTTTAATTTTTAATCTGAGATTATATTTGAATTATTCAACATTCAGTACATGTAAATATTAAATAAAATATTAACTATGATAACTACATGCAAATAATAAGTATTTTAACTATAGTATGAACTATAATAAACTAAATGTAAATATTTTAAATTTGAAATTTTAATCCCACATTCGTTAAACAGTAAACCAATCAGACAATATTCGCTATATAATAGGAATCATTGTTTCTATTCATCACATCACATCAAGTTTTCTGGTATTTGTTAGAGCAAATTTCTGGAGGTGTTGCGTTGGCATTGGTAACTTCGTGGAGGCATTGCATTGGCATTGGAGGCGTAGTGTCGCTATTGGTAATTTTGTGGAGGTGTTGCATTGGCATTGGTAACTTCATGAAGGCATTGCATTGGCATTGGAGGCACTGTGTTGCTATTCGTAATTTTGTGGAGACATTGTGCTGGCATTGGTGATAGCAGCTTTTTGCATTTCAAAGGTTAGTTTTCCTTCTATTCTGTCAATTTAAAGATGATTTTGGGGAAAATCTGTTTTTCTATAGTTTTTTGTATCCAAAAAATACTTTTTTAGGGTTTTTAGGTTCAAAAACCTTAATTTTTTTATATTTTTTGTGAAGAAAATGCAAAAAGAACTAAATTTTTTAGGGTTTCAAGGACAAAAATTTAGAATTTTTTTTTTCTTTTTTAAGACTTATAGGTTCATCTAGACAGAAAAATCCATAAAACGACCATGCACATAAAAAAAAATAGTAATATTATAACATTTTTTATTTGTTTTTTTTAATCATAAATATATCAGTGGTTTCATTATTTAAAAAAAAAAAATGTTTTTATTTGAGAATGTTTTGATTTTATATTCTATTTTATTTTATTTTATTGTTTTAATTTTAAATCTTAGTTTTATTCTTTTTCATTTTAAATCTTCAATTTTTTTTTATTTATTGTTTTGTTTTGTTTTATATATATATATATATATATATATATTTTGTATTGTTATATAATTTTGTTTTTTTTTAATTTATTGTATTGTTATATTAAAGCAAATGTTTTTTTTTATTTATTATATTGTATTGTTTTTTTCTTTTAGCTATATAATGTTTAGAAACAAGATATAATTGTTATTTAATAAAAAAATAAATAATAAAAAAAATTATTTATTTATTTATTTTTATTTTTGATATTTTTAACAATTTTTTTTATTAAATAATGTTTTAATAATTATTTATTAATTATATTTAAAAAAATTAAAAAATTAAAAAATTAAAAATAAAACAAAATGAAAAAAAAATTAAAAAAAGTAAAAAAAAAAAAAAATGCGGGGGCCCTGAGGCCGGCTGGGCCACCCCAATGGCGGCGCTCGGCCGGCCTCCAGCGCCCCGCGGACACGATCAAATGGCAGCGCATGAATTTTTTTTTCAATTTTTTTTTTTTTCAATTTTTTTTTTATAATTTGTTTTAATAAAAGAATTAAAAATTAATAAAAACATTGTTACATATAAAAATAATAAAAAATTTGTTATATAATATAATAAAAACATTGTTATATAATAATTGTTAAAAATAACAAAATATAACAAAAACAAAAATATATATATATATATATATATATATATATATATATATATATATATTATTATTATTATGATTTTCCAAGTGGTTCACGTTCCTATGTGCCCGCACACATGTACTAACTACATCCACGGTCTTAATAAATCACAGTAAATCCTCCCGAAGGGATCTACTATCGGGCCTAACACTGAGGCCTAACCCCGCGGACGTCTAGGAGATTTGATCCTGTGACCTTTCAATCTGGGAGTACTTTCAAGCGGGGACTCAACCAATTGAGCTAACCCTTGGGGCTATATATATATATATATATATATATATATATAACAATTATGTTTTGTTTTTAAACATTATATAATTAAAGAAAAAAACAATACAATATAATAAATTTAAAAAATAAATAAATAAATAAAATAAAAAAAACATATGTTTTAATATAACAATATAATAAATTAATAAAAAAAAAATTATATAACAATACAATTAAAAAAATAAAAAATATATATATATAATATTATAACATTTGTTTTTAACATTTAAATATTTAAATTTCTTTTTTAATTTTTTTTTTTAAATTTAAGTATTAAAACTACATTATAAAAAAAATTATTTTTTTCTTTTATTTTGTTTAATTGCTTTTATTTTATTTTGTTTATTTTTATTTAATTACTATGTAATGTGAAATAGAAATTTGTAATTTTCAAATATATTAAAAGATTATATAAATTTAAAAAAATTTATATTAAATTTTTATAATTTTAAGTTTATAATTTTTTATTTAATTGCTATATAAAATAAAATAAATTTTTATTTTATTTTATTTTGTTTTGTTTATTTTTATTCAATTGCCATGTAATGTAAAATTAAATTTTAAAATATATTAAAAGATTATAAGTTTTTTTAATAAAATCATTGCCTTAAAAAAATAAAATTTAATTTTAACGTTTGTTATAAATAGTTAGTAAGTTTTTTGTTTTTTTTAAATATTAACCAAAAACTGAAGTTTGAAAATAATAGTTTATTTTTTTTTAATTGTTTTATACAATTTAAACACATTTTTAAATTTTTTATAAAATGTATTCAAAACATGTTATATAGATATATATACATATGATTTATAATATTTTGTTTTTAAATGAAAAATTTTATAGTTAATTTTACTGCTTTAATTTCAAGCTATTTAGTTTTAGAAATAAATTTTGTTTATTAAATTTATTTTATCCGCAATATTTTTCCATTAACTAATATATATATATATATATATATATATATATATATATATTATCAGGAAAATGGCATCAAAAAATATTTATGTGAATGTTTCTGCACCTAGGGTAGCAGCTCCCAAATCTATAGCTGCAGCTCGACGCACTATGGATACAACTCCCAAATCTAAAGCTGCAGCTGGACGCACTATGGACACTATTGGACGCAATAAGGACATTGTTGCACACACTGATAAAATTCAAGCAAGTGGGGCACCAGGTTCATTAAAGCTTATTTCTGATTGGAAGAACGCCGAGGAAATAGATAAAATTGATTTCTCATGGTATCTTGAAGACAGTGAAATGGAGGCTGATATACACATCTATCTTATTTGTGGTATGTTTGACTTAAATGAGCCATATGATGTGATGGACAGAGTACGAGACATATGTATGGTCCCGAATACAAACACTATTTATGTTCTTGCAAGGAAGGCTCAGAAACGTGAGAATGTTAGATATCGTCTATCAATCGTCAAGTATGACACAGATGAAATATCTTCAAAATTTTCTGAAGAAATATCAAGCAACATTGCAAATAACATTGTAAGTATGCTTATTTTTATTTCCTCTATTCATTATTGTAAGGATGATTCAATTTTTTATAAATTATTGATCATTGACATGTTTTATTTTGTTTCATAGGATTTTGTTCCGAGTCTTTCAAACATGTTTGAAGGTATTTATATGTTGATGCCAAATGTTATGGATGTGATCAACACTTTCCACAAAGACAAAGCAGAGGAAAGGAGATTGAAACAAAGAGAAATAGCTCGTGACACTGCAACAGTACAAAGAGGGGATCAACCAAGAGTCACTAAGGTGGGTCAATCTAGTAAACTTAAACATGTTTCTTTTGAAGGTGTCGAACATGAAACAGAAAATTATGATAGAATTAGTGAGGAGGAGATGAGAACTATTGTGCAAAAGGAGAAAACAGATCAGACACCAAAAAGAAAAATTGCCAAAGATGTCTCTCTTTTACCTCATGAAGGAGAGCTTGTTTATAAAAAAAACTGATATGTTATCCAATAAGATTAGGAAATCAAATATTGGTGAACCTGTAAAGGTCGTGAGCAGCAGTGAAGAACAAATTGAAAGCTCTCACGGAAGCAGAGAAATCATAACACCAGGTGCTGAGTTAGAGGATGGCATTATTAAAACAAAACAAAATGCTATTCGACAAGAGTTGAGGAAGAATAAATTAATTCTTGGCGGCCAAACATTTGAGCTTAATGTTAACCAATTTTATGGCCCAGATGAAGGACAATCTCAATATCAAATTAGAAAGGCCCATCACCTACATGTACATAATCTGAAAACATTGTTCAGGTTCAATCCATATGCGCATGTGGTTGATTATGTGGTTCTTGTCGATCCATGTCAGGTTCCCAACAAACAAGCATTTGACAAGACAAAATGTTTTGATTATAAATATTATGTAATTGGAGGGAACCATTTGATAGAGGCTAAGAGACAATTGATTGCAGAATATCCCAATAACTATCTTTTTCAAACAGTGAAATGCATCATTTACGCTGGCTTAACAGAAATAGAATCAAATTTATTGGCATGGGATCATAATGCAGATAATGAGTACAGAATGAAAATGAATTTCATCCAAAGGGTTAGATTTATTCATAATGAATTCATAGAAAAATGTGGTGGGGATAAGACACAAGTTAGTGTAGCATTTCGAAAGGAATGTTTAATGGAAATAGGTTATCAAATTGATGAAAAAAAGCAAAAGATGGAAAATTGAATACAAATTTCTTCAGAGGCACAGATAAATTTTTTCAGTTGGCATTTAGAACTAGGGAGGTATGGGATTTGATTGATGAGATTTTTGATCGGTGGGAGAATATTTCCATAAAAAATCAGAAGGTTAGAAAGAGTAAACCCATAATATGTACCAACAGTAAGGGGGGTCCTGAAATGAAGCAACTTCCAGAGGATATGACTATCACACCTTGGAGAACAATGCAAGGTGTGAAGGATGATAAATTAGTCAAATCAGTATTAGCCTGTGTGAAGTCGGGTGAATTATCAATGGAAGAAATGTGTGCAGAATTTCAAAGTAAGTTTCTTGAATTATTTCTTATTTTTCTTTCATTATAATTTTCTTTTAAATAAAACATAATGATGTTGGTAGAATTTGTTATACATGTCAATATATTAATGCTTTTAACTTGATTTATTCAGTCATAAAATTTTTATGAAAATACAAGAACACATGGTTAAAATGTTGAATGAAGACAGTTGGGATGATATTGTACGCAACTACCCAGAAGCAAGTTCTACATCAACACTAAAAGAGTTTTATATTACATTCAATAAGGTATGTTGATTTATAAATTCATTTTATTCATATTTAAACTATTTTTATTATTATATATATATATATATATATATATATATATGTCATTCAAGATGTCAAAGAAGGATGGAAATGGAGTACCAGATACTTTCAAAAGCTTTATTGAAAAAATTAAGATGGAGAACATGAGAAGGAAGCGTCTTATGAATGTTGAACTAGATCCTACTCTTAATCATTACATTTGGAATGGGCTCGACAGTGTCCAATATCAAATAATACAAGGTGATCGTGAAGACATTTCATCACTAATACCTAAAAGGGAATATGGCCTAGTTATTGCAGATATTCCTCATGGTTTCAATTTCCCAGACATTGAATATGATAGAGAACCATATACTTATCAAGCTTTTAGTAAAGTGGTTACGAGTTTTCAAGAAGTGACAACATCACCACTTTGGCGATTTGTGACATTTCATTTAGACGCACAGTTTTCAATGTTATTAACAAGCTTCAAGGGTAAAGCAAACTCAAGGATGCAACTTACATGGTAAGACTTTGAAATTGTATGTTGATTCCTCCTAAAAAATTTTATTCATGTAAAATTTAATTGAATTTTTACTATGTTATGTTACAGGAAAAATTCAAATATTGTTTCTTCCGAAGATCAGCCTATTATAAATGATTATGAGTTCATCCATGTTGAATGTTGGACAAAATACGATAGCTATAAGCATATTATTATGAATCGAGTAGATGGGAAGAGTCATAGTCAAGTATTGGTTTATGATGCAGTTGTAAGAAAACTAACATATGAGGATAAAGATGCAAAAGGAGATATAGTTAAAATTTATCAAAAACCACAAGCATTGATTAACTATCTTATAGATCTATGTTCAAATGAAGGAGAATGGGTTTTGGATTTATTCTCAGGTTTAGGTAAGTTTTATTATACAAATTTAAATTTAAATATTGTCTTTTTACTTTTTATGTCTCCATACTAATTTTCTTACTTATTTTTTTTGTGCTTGATGATTAGGTACAACACTAGCATGTTGCCTACTAAAAGGAAGAAATTGCATTTCCATTGAGAAAGACCCAGTTCAATGCAAATTTATTCAACAAAGAATTAACGCTCTTAAATTCCTTTCAGATGCGAAGCAAGAAGTTGGTTTGAGAAAAGGAAATTTTAATGAATCATGTGTGGCAAAAAAAGCAAAGGAACCTCAACCACCATTATATGGAATGATTGGAAAGGGACACTTTAGAAGATTTGTTGACATGAAAGATCCATTAGAAGATGACAATGATCAAAATGAAGAAGAAAATGTTGCGGAAGAAGCCATCAATGCTATTCTAGATGATGTTGAAGATGTATTAGTTGATATTGTTGATGATGTTTAAGTTATGCTTGCAAACAAAGCTTATTTTTTAGAACTATTAATCAATTTTACTTGTAATGTTTAGACTTTGATATTTTATGAGAACAACCCTTATTTTTTGCAAAAAACATGTGATTGCAATTATTTTTTGACACAAAATTCAATAAAAATGTTATTTTCTTAAGTTTTTTTGTTAAGATTCTCCCAAAAAATTAGTTTATTTAACATGTTTTTTCCAACAAAAAGTCTGTAAAAGTGTATTTTTTGCATTGTATTTATATTGAAAAATTGTATTTTTTTGTCATATGGTTCAAAATATTGGTTTTTTAGCAACAATTTTTTGATGTGCATTGAAAAATTATTTAACAATACCTAAACATGTAGAAAATATAAAATTTAGAATATTGACCCTTTTTCCATCTTTTATGTATGTGAAAAAGTGAAGATATCATTACAAGTTTTTATTTTTAGAAAAATTATTTTTTATTTTTAAAACACAAGTACATAAATGCACTTAAAAATAAACATCTCATAGAAGAAGAAGACCTTAGAAAATCTATAGTGTCAAAATCAATCCTATAAAAAAACGTTGGTGGTGATACACCACCACTATTCAAAATCGACATAAAAAACATCACTTAAAAAAAAAAATTTAATTAAAAAAATAAAAATAAAAATAAAAATAAAAACTTAAAGTGTCAAAAACATGCTCAAATTTTTTTTTCTTGATTCTACATCGCCACTTTTTCAAAATCAGGTGTTTTTCTTGATACTTCAAAAAGTAGGTAACAATGAGGTTACCTATTTCATCGGTAACATTGTTTGGGTCTCCACTAGAACTGACATGCACTGTAGTTAACTGTTGTATTTGTTCAGTTGATTAGTGAGTTATTATTTGTGAATTAATTAACTAATTAATTCACTCCACTCTCACTAATGCATCATTCAATTAGACTAGATACAACTACCTCAACTAAGTTTAACTCTAATAACTAAGTTAAACTGAATAACAACTCCATGAACTACTCTTCCAACTCTGTCATAACTTTTCCACTTCAGTTCTAACTGAGTCCTCCATGCATGAACCCCCAGTAAACCCTAGGAATTGCGTAATTCCTTCAGCCCACTGATTTTCCAAATCTGTATACTGAAATAAAGTGCTCCAAGAGAATAAGTTGATAATTAGAGTTTTATTATTATTAAGGGCTAATAATAATCGACACATCTATTTTTAGATCGACGATCTATAAATAGACTTCGCCCAATATTCTAAAAATAGAATTTCATCTATTTTTCCAACTTGACCAACCATCCACAAATAGCATCCTGCAACTTCTGAAATATGATCACCATGTCTAAAAATAGACTTACACCTAAAAATAGCCTGCAGGCCCACTTAGTGAAGGTGACTGATTTTCACTAAGCTCATCATCCTTTTGAATCTCAACAATTACCCTTTAACAAGTTAATCATCTCTCCAAGATTTTGTGTGTTTAGATAATTCCTTCAAATAGAAGGATATCAAAATTAAGTTGTACCTTGAAGGGTGTCATTCCTCTAAAATGACTTCTTTTTGAAGGCGACTTCATCACTGTTGAGATTCATCAAATTATTTGGTTGAAATGGTCCATCATCTTTTTCCTCTGTCACTCAAGGACTCTTGAAGAAAACTTGATTTAATCTCTTACTCTCTTTTTTTCTTTACTTTGTGTAACGACCCTCCTCCTCTCACATATACCCACTTTCATCGGCCTACCCGGGGTTGTTGGGTTTGTGTTATATTCTTTCCACGACTAATGGATTGGGGTTTATGTATGCTTCGGTATGTATATATATGTGTTGTAACACTAAAAGGAATATAATGAAAAATCAAGATGGTCGTCCCGATTTGGGATCCAGGGGAAAATCTCTGTGTTTATCTGTTTTATGTTTTATGCTCTTTCTACTATTTATTTTTTGTTTTTAAGATTCATTTGCAGATCATTTCTGTACAGGGTTAAAACCTACATTTGGTATCGGAGCAGTTTCGGCTTCAAGGGGACGCCTTTGCTGCTGAGGGGTTTTTTGCTCGGGCCTGAGGTAGACCCTGTTCAGTGGGAGATCCGCGGGATCGATTCTTGCGGTGAAAGAAGATGGCGAGTGGCGGCAAGATAGAGATCAAGAAATTTAATGGTCAGAGTTTTGAGTTTTGGAAGCTCAAGATGGAGGATCTGCTGGTGGATAAAGATCAGTGGATCGCGGTAGATCCAGGTACTAAACCAACGGCAATGTCAGATGAAGACTAGAAGAAGCTAGATCAGAAGGTAAAGAGCACAATACGATTGTGTGTCTCAGATTTAGTACTGTTGAATGTATCTGGGGAAGCTACGGCGAAGACATTGTGGGACAAGCTAGGGAATTTGTACCAATCTAAGTCTCTGGTGAATAAATTGTTCCTGCGAAAAAAGTTGTATAACCTGAGGATGAAGGATGGAGACTCGGTGACAGAGCATTTGAACGCCTTCAATACTGTGATAAGTCAGTTTTCATTTGTTGATGTTAAAATCTCATATGAAGATAAGTGCATCAGTTTGTTGTGTTCTCTACCAGACTCGTGGGACAGTCTGGTTATTGCAATAGGTAGCAATACAACTACCTTGAATTTTGATGACGTTGTCTCAGCCTTGTTGTCAGAGGAAATGAGACAGTGAAATATGGAGCGTTAGAATGGAGATGCTTTATTTGTACGAGGAAGGTCCCAGAACAGAAACAAGAATAAGGTTTCGAGTGGGAGATCTAAATCTAGAGGGAGATCTAAATCTCCTAGAAAGTTTGTAAATGTGTGTTGGAAATGCGGAAAGGAAGGGCACTACAAAAAGGACTGTAGATCTAAAGCTCCTTAGAAAGGAAAGGGATCTGATGATGCTCCTTCTGTAGAGGCAAAAACCACCTCGAATGAAGGTGGGGATGTGTATTTGGCTTCTTCTTCAAATAAACATGTCGATCATGAGTCATGGTTGATTGACTTGGGTGGATCCTTTCACTGCACTCCCCATAGGGAGTGGTTCTGTGAGTATGAGAAATATGATGGCGGTGATGTCTTCTTAGGTGATGATAGGAATGCCAGAATCGTTAGACGTGGAAAATTCAAGTTGAAGCTGCAAGGTGGAAGGATTAGAACACTTCCTAGTGTTCTGCACATTCCTAAATTAGCCATAAATATGATTTATGTAAGCAAGATGGATGATGCAGGTGTAAAAACAGTGTTCAAGAAAGATACCTGTAAGATGGTTCGGGGAGCACTGGTATTAATGCACATAGTTCGGATTGGAACTCTGTACAAGCTTCAGGGTAGCACTGTTATTGCTGGGTGGAACAGTTTTGTGGTTCTCGAAAGTGGAGCGGAAAGCCTAGCGGTCTCTGGAGAAAAGACCATGCTATGGCATCAAAGGCTTGGACATATTGGAGAGAAGGGCCTTCGGATACTGCATGGAAATGGTATGGTAGAAGGTATGTCTAATAGCTCTCTAGATTTCGATTTTTGTGAACATTGTGTATATGGGAAGCAGAATCAGGTGAGTTTTCCTTCTGGTGCTAAGAGGGCAAACACGATATTAGAGTTTGTGCATAGTGATGTGTTTGGACCTGTGTCAGTTCCATCATTGGGTAAGCCTGTGTACTATGTTTCATTCATAGATGACTTCTCAAGGAATACATGGATATATTTCTTGAGGAAGAAATCTGAATTCTTTGACAGATTTAAAGAATTTAAGGCTCTGGTGGAAAACCAGATAGACAAGAAGATAAAGGTGCTGAGGACAGATAATGGTGGGGAGTTCTGCAAGAAGGAATTTGAAGAGTTTTGTAAGAAGTATGGTATAGCACGGCAGAAGACTACTCCATACACACCTCAGCAAAACGGAGTTGCAGAAAGAATGAACAGAACGTTGATGACAAAGGCAAGATGCATGCTCAGTGGTACCGGGTTAGGACAAGAATTATGGGCAGAGGCAGTGGAGACTGCATGTTACTTGGTTAATAGATCACCTTCATCAGCGTTGGAGGATAAGACTCCATATGAGGTATGGACTAGTAAGAAACCCTCTCTTTCACATTTGAGGGTATTTGGATGTGATGCATATGTACATGTTCCAAAGAAGAAAAGGACCAAGTTGGATAATAAATATGAAAGGTGCATCTTTATTAGGTATAAGGATGGTTTAAAGGGTTACAAGATTTGGAACCCAGAAACAAGGAAGGTTGTGTACAGCCGAGATGTAGTGTTTAGAGAGGTGAAAGATGTTTTTAAACATGAAGTCCTACCAAAGGAACCTAAGAAGATAGAGTTTGAGCTAAAGGAGGATGAATCAAACTCTACAACAGAAGAAGACTCAGAAGAGGAAGAGCCACAAACTCCATCTATGAGAAGATCATCTCGGGAAAGAATACAACCAGAAAGGTATAGTCCATCTACTTTCTCTTCAAATTTTTCTTTAACTATAACTAATGATGATCCTAGAACTGTCAGGGAGGCAGTAGATTCAGAGGATGGAAAACTCTGGAAGGAGACCATGGTTGATGAAATGGCATCCTTGCATAAAAATGAGGCATGGGATTTGGTGGAGTTGCCAACTGGAAGGAAGCCCATCGGGAGAAAATGGGTGTTTAATAAGAAGATGAATGTAGAAGGCAAGGTGGAGAAATACAAAGCTCGGTTGGTAGAAAAAGGTTACTCCTATGTGCCGAGAATTGATTTTGGTGATATTTTTTCTCCTGTTGCCAAAGTTGCTTCTATTGGATTACTTTTATCTATTGCTGCTGCATTTGATTTTGAGGTAGAACAGATGAATGTGAAGATAGCATTTCTTCACGGGGATCTAGAAGAGGAGATCTACATGAAACAACCTAAAGGCTTTATGGTGAAGGGGAAGAAAGAACTAGTGCGCGGGTTAAAGAAGTCTTTGTATGGGTTAAAAAAGTCACCAAGGATGTGGTATCAAAAATTTGATACCTACATACGAGGACTTGGCTTCACCAGAAGCAAGGAGGATCACTGTGTTTATTTTAAATTAATTGGTGATCGTGTTATTTATTTGGTCTTGTATGTGGATGATATGTTGTTGATTTGAAATGACAAAGAAATTATCCAAGATTTGAAGACCCAACTGTTCTCCAAATTCGACATGAAGGATCTGGGTGCTGCAAACTATATTTTGGGCATGAAAATTAAGAGAGATCGGGCAAAGAGGAAGCTCTGGTTAAACCAGAGGAAGTATGTCGAGACTATATTGCAGAGGTTCAATATGAAGGATAGTAAACCGGTGAATGTTCCTATTCCTGTAGGTGTAAAGCTGTCTACTGAACAGTGTCCCAAGACACAAGAAGAAGAGGAGTATATGTCCCGTGTTCCATATGCAAGTGCAGTGGGTAGCCTAATGTATGCAATGGTCTGTACTAGACCAGACATTGCACATGCAATGGGAGTATTGAGCAGGTTTATGTCAAACCCAGGGAAGGAGCATTGGACAGTAGTGAAGCGGGTTTTCAGATATTTACGTGGCACTAGTGATTATGGCTTGTGCTACCAGGGAAGACCAGGATTGGAAAGAATGTTGGACATTCTTGGTTTTGTTGATGCAGACTGGGCTGGAGATCTGGACCAAAGAAGATCTACAAGTGGGTATGTGTTTAGCCTATTTGGAGGTGCATTCAATTGGATGAGTAAAAGACAGTCTGTAGTGGCGCTTTCAACTACAGAGCAGAATACATATCAGCCACTCATGCAAGCAAGGAAGAAATTTGGTTGCAGAGATTGTGTTCAAGTATGGGGTTGCTACAAGAAGCTATAAGGATAGACTGTGATAGCCAAAGTGCAATTTTCTTGGCTAAGAACCCTGCTTATCATTCAAAGACAAAGCACATTGATGTTCAATATCACTTTGTTAGAGATATGGTTGAGGCTAAAAGGGTGTTGCTAGTAAAGGTGGACACTTTGAAGAATGTTGCAGATGCATTGACAAAGTTTGTGAGCACTCAGAAGTTCTCTTGGTGTAGAGAAACAATGGGTGTTGAAGAATTGGCCCAATGACTAAGCTCTCCTGTGGCTCCCTGTGGAAAGAAAAAAACAAGTGGGAGAATTTTGGGTATGTGTTATATTCTTTCCATAACTAATGACGACAGCGCGGGTCACAAAGACTTCCCGTACACCCACATGGGTGCACTGTCAGGTCAGGCGAGTCTCTCTGCTGGGACATCCTGGGCAAGACTTTAAAAATTTGTCCTTATTTCCTGGGTGGAAAATCCACTCCATGGTTTTGTGCATGGGTTTCAGACATGGTTTTAGGGTACGATGGTTTTTGGCTCCCGGTATTTTGATCCTCTGGTCAAGGGAACGGTAGTTATGTTCTAATCCAGGGTTAATGGATTGGGGTTTATGTATGCTTCGACATGTATATATATGTGTTGTAACACTAAAAGGAATATAATGAAAAATCAAGCTGGTCATCCCGATTTGGGATCCAAGGGAAAATCTCTATGTTTATCTGTTTTATGTTTTATGCTCTTGCTACTATTTATTTTCTATTTTTAACATTTGTTTGCAGATAATTTCTGTACACGGGTAAACATGAGATGAGGACCTGTTATGAAAAGACTCAGCCTCCTAGGTAACCTTAAGGAAATGGTGTCTACAAAACAGACCTTACTGACTTCCCTAAGGTAACACAAGACCCACCAGGAGTAACCCAACCCCTCCAAGTGTCCATACCTTCAGCCAACCTGATATTTACCTTACTTTCACCCCTAGTCGCTTCCTTTCCAAGGCCTCAGTGTGACTGGAACCTCCTAGTCACTCACATGAAGCCTACATGATTGCAACCATGGAATTTTTCACACAGCGTTGTGCCAATGGCTACATATTTTAAGGCTAAATTCCAGGGTTGGGGCTAGGCCTCTACCTAGAAATCCCTGTAACTTCCATAATCCATGATTTACACAATAACATTGCTTGAAAACTAAAAACTGACACCGAGACTAGACCTGAGCATCCCCAACCAGGACTGAAATTCTGTCAAACACTTGGAAACAATGTAACCTATAGATCATGAATACAATATTGAGCATAAAGGACTATAAATTCATATGAGACTTAACAAGAAGGATCAGTACCCTCTCTCATTAGTATTTTTAAAATCAATTAGGTCTTGCATCCATTATTCTTTCAGTTACATGTAAAAAACATGAAATGAACCATGTCTAGAACCAGTCACATAACCATGCTTATAACCAACATATAACCATATAAATAATAATGAGATAAAAACCATTAAAGCCACATATTGACAAGTACAAAAGAAAGAGAACTTAGCTTTCATTAAACGTAGGAAAGAGCCAACCAAGTTTGAGACTTCCACGTACCACCCGGCCATAGACATGGTTGAGCCAAATCTCTCTTCAGCTAGTCACCCCCATGCCATATTCCAAGCATGAATGTGGGATCTCATGGATAAAAAAATCCAAAAAAAACTAAGGGAATCCATAGGTTAAAAAACCTCCACCCTCACCATACTGTGATCGTACCTAAACCGATGTCGAGATCACAAAATAGAACCGAGCTTGTAATGCCTCCAGATCTCATCACTATCCTTGAGGAATTTTTCGTCTCCTTATCTCTAGGCTTTACCGCAATCCACACTGGAGCACTAGGCCCTTACCGAGACACCATCCTCAGGGTTTACTATGTATCCCGCCAAAAATAGTCAAGGTATTCTTAGGCCTTTGGGAATGTTCTTAAGACCACCTCCGCCACAGATTTTGAAACCGTCTAGTAATTCCAAAACTCAAAACCGAGAACAATCCCATCACACCATGTCAATCCAGAAAAAGGAAAGGCAAGGCTAAGAACCATTTTCAAAACCCAAAATATCATGCCACCGAAAACAAAAGAACCAAATGCAAACATGCACATACCATGCATGTCAAAACCAACTAGGAAATCACACATGCAATCTGTTACCTGCAAGTATTCCTCCTAAAGCTACTTGATCCCGCCTTTCCTTTTCTTTTCTTATCCTTCCTTTGCTTTCCTTTGCTTTCATTTGCTTTCATTTACTTTCCTTTCCTTTCCTTGTTTTTCCTTTTGTTTGCTTGATTTATTTCTCCTCTTGGTGCTCTTCTCCTCTCTGAGTGTAATTATGAAAATGAACTGGTGAAAGGCTACCAACTTATGCTTTGAGGTATTTTTATCATTCATTCCTCTAATTTATTCAATTTTCCATTATTTTCCTTCAATTTTCTCCTCACATACAACCTCTGAGCTTTCCCCTTCCTTTTCTCCTAATTTCCTTTATTTTCATAAATAAATATGCCAAAAATACTTTTTTTCCTTTTAATGCCTTAAACATTGTCTTTGCCAAATTCCTTTAGCCATAAACACATCTAGGGATTCCCACTAGGATATATTTTCCCAAAATTTAGCTTGGAATAAGTGTCCCTTAACCGTGGTCATATTTTACCTTTATTTGACTTTTATTACATGAAAATTTATCACGGGTTTGTTATAGAACCCCCCCAGGGAACACCATCCTCAGTGTTAAACCACACCTATACCTCAACAAAACTGTTGAAAAGAAAAAATACTACCCATGGAGCTTTATAACTTAGCTCAATGCGGTATTTACAATGAATAATTTTCTCAAAAACAAAAACCATCATGAAAACATGACAACATAACAACCATACCACTTATTGGAGCTTTATAACTTAGCCCATGGAAGTATTTACAATAACCGTCATACATAAGCATGTACAAATACCAAAACTCATTTTCCTTCATCGGAAACCAATGAAGGATACATAGCCCACATCTAATCAACCATCTCCCATGTAGCTTCATCGGGCCCAAAGTGCTTCCACTGCACCTTAACCTACTCAAGTGATTTGTTCCAAATCACAAGATGTTTCTGTTGCAATATGCACTGAGAATCTGGCTGGAATTCTCCTTCTTGCTCCACCTACGATACCGATCAATCAATAACATGATAAACATCCTTAACATATATTTTAATTAATGAAACATGAAAAAAATCATGGACTTTCATTGTTGAAGGCATTGCGAGTCTGCAGGCCATTGTTCCAATCCTCTCAAGGATCTCAAAAGGCCCAAAATATTGTGTTGCCAAATTTTCACATGACTCGATCCGCAAGGAGCTCTTCTTGGGCTAATGCGCAAATACACATGCTCCCCAACTTGAGACTCCTTAACTGCCTTGTGTTGGTCTGCATAATTTTTTTTCCTATCCTGTGCTTCCTTTAGATTCTTCTTTATAACCTACATTTTCTTCTCCATGTCTGCCAACATGTCCAGTCCAATAAGTATCATGTTCACTAGATCACTTCAGTTGATGGGAGTGTTACAACTCCTCCCATACAATGCCTCAAACAGACTCATCCTCAGTGACTCCTGATATACATTTTTATATGCAAACTAAACCAATGGAAAGTACTCCTCCCATCTCCTATGTTGGTGCATCACATAAATCCTCAGCATGTCTTCCAGGATCCTGTTGACCCTATTTGTCTGTCCATCTATCCGGGGATGATAGGTTGTACTAAAGGCTAGCTATGTTCCCTGTCCTATAAACAACTCCTTCCAAAACTTGGAAGTGAACTTGGAATCCCTGTCCGATACAATATTCTTCGGAACACCATGTAAATGCACAATCTCCCTCATGAAGATTTGTGCCACTTCACTAGATGAATATGTAGTCTTCACTGGAATAAAGTGAGCCACCTTGCTCAACCTGTCGACCTGTTGTGTTATTCAACAACCCCCCATTATTTATGTATAATTACCTAACGAAATAATGGGGACCCTTTTTAATTTTTAACTTAGAATAATAAAACGCTTCTATAGGACAAAAATTTCTCATCTGAAAGTTTGACTTTGATTCTATTCGTCGAAGGAATTAAGTGAATATGTCGAAAACCCAAATTGCATACTGCATATCACAATTGCAATAAGCGGCACACAAAGCACTCCTTTCAAATATTGTGATGTGACATAACCCAGGTACATAAAAAATTGCACAAATACTTTTAAACAAAAAAGAACGCCAACAAAGGAAAAATCCCCCCCTACGGATATTTTAAATTAAAACCATTGGTAGGACCCACCTTACCACCATGTCACCCTTCGCTATCACACAATCGCAAATATTTCTTACCATCTATGATCCCTGCTCTAAAATCCTCAATACGATATATTGTATCGCATTTCCGCTACACCATACTTTCCAACACTCACTCCACCACTCTTGCAATTGTGATATTGCTACCACATCGCAAAACTCACAACGCACTTTCCCCTCAATGCTCCGATATTTTGAAATCATCTTTAAAGATATTATAGTTAATTAACATAGAATTCTTCATTTCATATCAGTAAAATGAATGTATCGCGTGTTTTAAATTCGTGCTCTGAAAGAATTTTGTGATGCGAGATTTTAATTAAGTGTTGAGTTGTCCAAGAAAATCATGTGAACTCACATTTTTAATCATTAATCATGCATAAAGATATTGATTCTCTCAGTCTTCCAAAGTGATTTTATAGCCCATTACTTGATGTTTTGGATTTTGTGCATTTAAACCATATTTCCCATCATTTCAAACTTTTGTGTTAATCGCTCCCGCATTTGCAAGTATTGTTGTTCATTCTCTTTTTATTCTAGTGTAGGCTAGTCAAAAGAATAAAAACTCTTGCGAAATGTCAAAGGCTCTGTAGAAGAGCAAAAAACCCATGGATCCTCCACACCTTATGCCTCTTGCTTCAGAAATAACAGATATGCCTCAGTGATTATATGATACAACATGCACTCAAGACAGTGGGTCTTCCCCATTGGAATCCATGTACATATTATTTAAGGATGAAAAGCCTAGAATAATTGAAAGGGTGGCCACAGTTGATGCTCCAACATCTTCTGAAACCTCTTGTAGAGAAGTCGCAAGTTCCTTTCTCCACAGAATTTCCACTCACCCTAAGATTCTTCCCTATACTAACATGGTAAAGTGGATAATCGAAAATTTGAATATCAGAGACAGGACATTCCTGACTACAAGGGAGACAGTAATTGGGTCTTTCAAGGTGGAATACTTAAAGAAAATGTATCATATACCTGACACGGAGAAGATATGTGAAAATAATTTCCTTGATAAGTTTGCAAAGGAGAATAAGCTATAGTCAAAACCGATAAGACAATGGAGGAAAAACTCCAACAAGCACAAACATGACGATAAGGGTATTCACTCTATATCTTCTCTTGTTGGTATGTATTTTTATATTGCTACTATGATGTGTAGGGTATTCTGGTACCCTAATACAAGTAAATTTTCAGTTGAATGTGTTCCTCTTATTGTAGTTGCATTAGATTCATATATTATGGACTGGGTACCAGCCTTTCCAATAATATTTCCTCCCAAATCCTTGAATATAGAAAGAAACAAAAATTCACTTCCAAAATAGTTCCCCATTTTTCATGAGTGCTTATCATGGATGCAGTATGTTTCGCTTCAGATTTCACAACCATGAGATGGAAATGGACCATGCAATATCCTACTCCTATCCATGTTTACCATAATATCCTATGGGAGTCCAATTATGAATCTCATTTTTATAGAATTTGTCATGGAGTCATTTTATCCCTATTTCAAGTTGTTTTTGGAGAAAAGGCCCTAAGACTGTCCAAAGAAGCCAGATATGACTTCACAGCCATAGGAAGGTGGTTTGGAGAATAGCTATTTACATATGTTATAGTTTATGGAAGTATTGACAAGCCCCATGTTCTCCCACTATATGTACTAGATAAACTCCTAGCTAGAGAAATTACTTATCAAACAGTATGGAATAGTTTGACCAAATCCTTAAAGGAAGCTAAAAACTCTTCCTGGCCTTCATTCCCTATCCATTGTGGTGTCTATGCCATGGAAAATTATAAGCATGACGGGCTTGAAATCAATCAAATTGAATGTTTAAAATTATCTACCATTCCCAGTAGATATTTTGACCCAAACCAAGTGGCCCGAAACTTCATAGCCTAGGTAAAGATCAAAAAAATCATCCATGAACCTGATGACTATGATGATCTCTTCAATTTTGCTGAGACATATTCACAGGTTTAGAAGATGGCATATATTTGGTTGAATCCAGGATAACTTTTTGAATTTAAAGTGTACAATAAGAAGAGGTTGGATAATATCCCTCTAGACATTATGAAGGTGTCCCAACCAATTACACAGAAAGAACAATATTTGGAGCAGCCTCCCAAGGACACTGAGGTCCTACAAGAAACACTAGAAATCAAATCGACAAAACAACAAATTGCAAACCCATTATTCAGCAATGAGTTAGATAAGGTCTGGGACCAATTTGATTTGCAAATTAAAGTACAACAAGAGGTAAAAATTGTTGAACCTAAAGCAATAATCAACACACCTCAAAAAATACACAGAACCCGCTTACTATTGGGGCTTCTGATAAGACATTCAACATAGAAAAAATTTAATTCATCCCGGTATTCCCCTCATCAGAAATTGTGCTCAAAATAGAAGAAATCCATCCTCTTGATATCTTTTATAGTCCCAAACATTGGGCTGTAATGAGTAGATATAGAATAAGGAAAAGAGTTGACCAATCCCAGGCATTAATCCCTAGTGATGTACCGATGGAAGTAGTGTGGAAAGATCCACAAGATGATCCATCTGAAGATCTAGAAAGGTTATCACAGTTTGCAGGTGCTTATGCAACTGCCATAATTGACAATGCATGAGAGGTGCAATAATTAGTCAAGGAAAAATATGACAAAATCCAACACTTAGAGCAGGGGTTGTTAAAATAGAAACATAGTATTGATCATTAGTTGCAAATATAGTTGTCACAACTCCAAAAAAGCTTTGATAAATTAAAACTACACATAAATTTGACATCAATTTCAAAGATACTCAAATTCAACAACTCCAATTCATATTAGAGCAACTAAAGGACAGCCCAAAGATAGAAGACTTCAAAAAGGAATATTTCGAATTGAACACCCTGTTGGCCCTATTGTGAAGATAAATCCCCTCTACGAACAGAGGGAATCTCTCTAGCCCTAGAGTGGTTCTAGCAACTTAAGATACTATCTAATGCAAGGTTTCTTAGCTAATATCCAAGATAAGGTGAGAAATGGAATATGCCTATATCTTCCTAATATTGTGCTCGAATCCTTTGATGATGGCCTCGATCTGCAGTCCCCTAGGCTCTCTCCTCACTACTAGTGGCATACAATTACCTGCAGGAGATCAATAGACAACAACAAATGTAATCCAATACAAAACATACATTAAATATCGACTGTCTGATAGATCAAGGAACATTAGAATATTTTTGAAAATAATTAGAAAAATATAGAAAGCAAACACTAGATGTTTTATTACTAAATATGAAAGAGAGAGCTTACAACTGTGGCCTTGATGTTGGAGGCCTTCCTTTGGTGATGTTCTTGTCCTTCACTGAATCTCTTAAAGCACTCCTTATACTAGATAGCTTAGGTGTTATCACAATACATATATGTAAAGGAAAATTAATGATTATACCATCCCAACCATGACCAACCGGTAGGGGAAGGATGGGGGATCAATTTATAGGAAGGGAGAGGGAGATAGGAGCCCATGAAAGAAGGAGGAAGGTCCACTTTTCAAGGGATAATCCCCCATTTATAAGATCAAAATCTCCAAATGAGAGAGCTCGACCCTATCTCCACTGAATGAAATCAAGCTCGTCGTCCTCGAAAATTCTAGAAGTCAAAGCTTCTACTCCATTTGAGGAAACAATGCCAGAAAGGGTTCTACACGTTTTTATCACTCAAAGGAGCGCTGACAATGCTAGGGTAGAATTGTCAACCTATCATCAGCACAGGAAGGAAACTGGAGAAAAGCGTTGACCCAGAATTTATGGTTTTAGCTAAGTTTATTCAATGATCTTTTAAGGTATCTTTCTTTGAGTCTTTAGAGGATGTCTTTATGTATTTTGTCTAGGTGGAAATACTACACAGGATTCGTCGCATGGAACTTTAGGATCAGGGATAGGAAGTGAGAAGAGTGACAAATTATTATGTAATAGATGCCCCTTGAAGCATAAAGGAAGAACAGTGAGTGATGGGTGAAATGCTTTACGAACCAAGGCAAAGAACTTGGAATACTGCTAGGAAACCTGCCAAATCAAACACAATACAATATATGACATCTCTGATATGCCTAAGAGCATATCTTTGAAAAGGAATCAAATAACACATAAACCCACAGCATGGTCGTAGCCATCCCTCTAAATGAGATCATGGAAATGGATCCACGGTATGGTCGCATCCATCCGTATAGATAGGATCATATGTGCAATCATGAATACTCAATAACTCCACACAATATGGATAATGAAAAATTTTATCCAGGGTATTCCTTGCAATCTCAATCTACCCAACGTATGAATCTATCCATGTGAATAGATGATTTGATGTCGAACATGGTAGAAACCACCTGATTACCAATCAATGATGAAAATTGTTAAGAGGCACGAGAGAAACCACCAATAATGACAATGGCCCTCAAGGTACAATAACACAAACTATGAGTATGAATAAATGTGTTGAGGTCAAATACCTGTAGAATTGTTTGATCGGAGGCCAATGAGGTGAAATTGTGGTTGAACATGAAGAACTTTCCATTGATGCATGCAAGCTCCAAGGTACTAAAAAGGAGTTTCTAAACCATCTTCCTGGATAATGAACTGAAGTCGACAAGAAGTGATTAGTCGAAGGAGGGCCATAATGATTCCCACATCATCGACATGAAACAAAGGATATCTTAAGATGATAGGAGTGATTCAGGATTGTGACATAGAGGGTCAAATAAGCAAAGGATGTTTGAATTTTTACAAAAAGGACTTATCTTGAACATATTGGCGACACGACTCTGGAGTGTGGCAGCATTTAAATAAATGGGATCAGAAGTCATGATTACAAAAATGGTCATTGAATAAGAGGAAAATTGATTCCCCAAACCCACGAAGGAAAAATGATGAATGAAGGATATCTGCAACCCGACACGAAATGTAGATGAGTGTCATGTTCAAGAGCAAAAAGCTGCCCAAAACACACAATATGTTCCACTTTCAATTTTCCCCCGTTATTGCTAATGACTACCTCTTTCTTTTTGATAGCCAGCGTGAAGAGGATAGCATATGTTGAGAGTGTAAGTTCATTCTTCGAATGAATCCATCCTAGTAATTGTAATGAGCCCTAGGAAGGAGAAACTTCATCCTGTCATGGTGACAAGTCTTTCATCATTTAAATCTTTAACGAGTCTGATGGAAGGGGAACTCGGTGTCTTTTTTGTGTTTAGGGATTTTGAAAAAGAAACGGAAAATAAAACTCCATCATGTCCCTTTTTGTAAATCATCTCGTCAATCTAAAAAGGTAGAAAATAATATTCGAGAGAACCTCCTTAACATGTTTGATCAAGGTATTCCTTTTTCATAAATAGTTAATCTCGGCCTAAAAAAGGGGTAAACATATACTGAGACCACATCAATTCATTTACTTTAACGAGTTCAAAAAGATAAGTACTCGGCAATCTTTTCATTTTTTGAGAGTCAGAAAAGAGCTAAAATATGACTTCAAGGGGATTCCTTTTTCGTTTATTTTTACCGAGTCC
Source organism: Pinus albicaulis (assembly GCA_034641835.2). Classification (NCBI taxonomy): domain Eukaryota; kingdom Viridiplantae; phylum Streptophyta; class Pinopsida; order Pinales; family Pinaceae; genus Pinus; species Pinus albicaulis. The sequence goes on from CM076571.1 coordinate 171,375,183, forward strand.
AACAAAGAGACAAAATCAAACTTGTTGCATCAGAAATAATCACTGTCAGTATAAAGAATCCTTTTGTTGCACAAAAAACAACAAACATCACTGATATCATGGAAAACTGATAAAATAATGGTCAAAATATATTTAGAAATCTATAAATAGACAAAAAGTAAATCATTTTAACCATTCTATTTGGAGTAAATTGTGAAAGTTCATTTTAACCCTTTCTCCTTCAAAATTCAGATCAGTGGTGCGGCTGATCCAAGACATCGTTCAGCAATATGTCTGCTTCAGGTAAGAGCCCAAACTTTTCTCTTCATTTTAATTCCATTCTTAAGTAGTTTAGTTTAGAAATTTTGTGATTGAGGGGGATAATTTCAAATTTCATTTTCACTAGCGATCAATGCAGATCTGAGCATCAGATCTATGTTGGTTTCTATTGGCCCAAAATGTGATCGTGTCGGTAGCGCCTTTCAAATTGTACAGTCACACTGACTGCGAGGAATAATTTAAAACAAGGAATTCACTTATTTTTAATTGTTTGTTTCAAAAACTATTCCAATGAAAGCTCCTAAAATGTCAATTAAAAATGTTTTGCAAGTGCTTTTAGTGAAGATGGTGATTGAATGGAAGGAAAGAGGCCACGAGGTGGAAGACCACCAAGATTTCCAGGATCCAAATTGTGTAAATGCATTAAGGAATTGTGGATTTCTAAAATTATTCCAAACTTCATGGTTGAGAGATCAGCTGGAGCTACTTAAGCCTTTGATCAGATAATGGGATGTGGATTGCAAAATTTTCCTAATTAGGGATCAAGAACTTGAGATATAATTCATGGACATCTACTTCATTATGATGTACCAAATCCAACAGATGCATAAATATTTTTCTCACACACTCTATTATACTCTCGCGCAGATCACGAACAATTTCGATCAGGTTAAAGTGCAAATCGCAAACCTTAACAATTTCACATTTCACAACCTTTCAAATATAATAGTTCACACTTCGAAAATTTTTCCACTTCTTCGTCAATCACACATCGTAGCACTTGGCATATTCCAGTTCGCGGAAACGCATTTCGCAGCCTTTGGGGTTTGCCACTGATTGCAAGGTGTTAAACTTGTGATATGGTGATGTCGCATTTCACAAAACTTGTGTGATCCGCCATCGCACTTCGAGGATCACAACATTTAACAAATAATAAAAATGTCGAAATGTGATTGCGATCTATACGGATCACTATGTGATAAAACTTTGGTTTTAGTCGATTTCTTTGGTTTTTCCTGATCTCAAGATTTCACGCATAAAGCACAAGAAAAGGCTTAAAATATTTATCTTCGTGGAATTTAACAGTTAAAGGGTTTTAAAGTGTTTAAGCAGTCTAGAAACATTAAAACTACGGAATTCAAAAGGAAAAATACTCAACGTTGTCAACTGATACTTCCAATAAGAATGCATAAACACATAACAATACCCAATTATGCCGAGAGTGACTTTTCACACAGATGTTGAGAGTAATTTGCACCAGGAACATAAATTTGTACACTTCACTCAATCAATTAATCACTAAAATAGAAATTACAGAGGTTGGCCCTTCTTGGCTGGATTACATCAGTTTTCTACTCTCTGTTTCTGTAACTCTCAAACTCTAATGATTTTTCTCTTGCTCTACCCACTGTATTCTATCATTACATTTCTTTTTATTCATCAAATCCTATTTAACTTCATTTGACAGCTCAATCCCTATTTTTATCAAATTAACAATTAAATCCCTATTTCTAAGCTCTTATCCTACTTGGCTCAATCTCCTCGCAGGGAGAAACCAATTTCTATTTTTATTCCTAATTAATTTAGCAAACCCAACCAAACTAACTTCTCTCATTTAAAGCTAATTAAAATATTAATGATCAATGTTTATCCACCTCATTTTAGCCACAACATGTGAACATCCAATCACATTGCTAGCTAAGTCTGGATGCTCCTGCATCAGACTCCCAAGGAAGAAAAGATTGATCCATCAATACTTCAGGATCTATGCTAAACTTTTGTAACTCTTGTCATCCAACTGGCATCTTCCACAGGGTGTCCTTCCATTTGACTATATATTGATAGTAATTTTTTCCTCTTGTCTTCTTTGCTTCTCTTTTCTCCAAAATGGATTCCACTTCTTTCTTTTCGGTCTTTGGCATCTGTTCCTTCCATGTAATATTCCCAAATGGGGAATGCAGCAATACAATGCGGAATGATAGAAAAATAATGCAGTTCATCATTTATAAAGCAGGAGGCCAATATGGATACCTTTCATATGTATTTACAGCAGCAAAACAGATGTAAAATATGGCCCATAAGATGCACAACAGGAAATACAAGTCTCCAATGAAAGAAATTCCTCAAAATGAGGCGCTGCAACCATATATGAAGACTGGAAAAGACTTACAGTGTTATTTTATTGGCTTTGCAACAGCTGTAGATTACACATCAGATCTAGAGCAAGTAAGTGGATAAAAATTTAGATCTATATCATATCCATGCACTATACAAGCTCCTCTAAAGAACCCCCTTGGGGTTTTCAGCAAAACACCAAGTACAAAATGTAGATATGAGATCTAAGACTGTAGATCTATTGAAAAATATAGATTTGGAAAGTGTGGCTGAATAGATATAGGTAATATAATATCCTCCTCCAATAGATCTCCAAAGTGAAGGGAAGATCCCCAACACTTAGAAAATCACTCTCCAAATGGTGTGTTGAATCACCCTGCAACTGCACCTATAGAAATAATGCAAATATGGAAGTATAATGTGCTATAGGGATAAAAATATAGTTGGCCTGATGCCAAGATCTGAAAATGATTCTCAATGCCTTCAATATTATCCTCCCAATGAAGTAGAAACATGTTGGCTGGATAAATCGATCTTGCGGACAAGATCGATCTCCCTAGTGTCAGAAGACAATCTAGCAACAAAAAAACAACTAAGTTTGTCTTTGTCTAAATATATTTGTTTTACAAATAAATTCTATGAAGGTGTCGATCCTACCTTAGATCTAAAAGCTTATTTGCAGTCGTAGTGCTTCCGTCGCATCAATAATCCTTCCATCGCAACAAGAGTTCTTTCGTCGCAACAATAATCCTTCCGTCGCAACAAAGTGTTGTCTTTTGTCGACCTGCAATCACAAAAAAGCAAATATTAAATAGCACCTGTATAAAAAATAATTATAAAACATACCTATCATAGTGATCAAGTAATCTATGAAATAAATGATCAAACGACAGCTTATTGAAATAAACAATCGAATGACAATTTATTGAGAAAAACAAAACTTGATTGTATTAATCTTAAAATAATAGAAGAACCTTACAACCTTAGCCTTGATGTTTGAAAAGGCCTTCCTGGGGTCTGAAGCAGGAGTCTCCTCTAATTTGATAAGTCTTGCACTCTTCCTCCAGGAGCACATAGAGGTATGTAAACTTTTCTCTCAAAAGCTCAGCAGAAAGAAGTCTAAATCTCAACAACACTTCAACTCAATCACACATAAAGCTTGAACTCCCTTTGAGGCTACCCAATGCCTCTTTTTATAGAGAAGATGAGGAGGTTAGGGTTCCACCTTTGAAGGGATAGAATCCTCCTTCAAAGGGATAGGCTCCTCACATCAAGGGATTAGTTCCTTAAGGTGAGGGATGCATGAACCTTATTAAAGCGTACTCATCCCCAAAAAATCTCATCTAGAACCTTCTAGAATTGACCAAAATTCAACTTTTTCACTTTAGTTTCTCGCTTTTTTTACTTTGGAGGGGGTACGTGTACATATGAAAATTAGAATTGAACGCAAAGCAATGTATTACCACAACACTAGTTTTGAAATCTTACAGTGTGTTTACAGTCACTCAGACGGAAGCTCGTAGATTTGTTGGGTTTTCTTTTTGATTTAGATGAATGAGGAAACTACATTGTAAGATGCAGTGAGGAGGGGGGTAATAAGAGTGTTAATGAGCCTCATACAAATTTTCAGTTAATGTCAAGGAGCGCTTTGCGCAACAGATCATTTCAAAGTGCTGGTTTGGAATAGATGAAGACGAAGTATGTCATATATGAAGAGTGAAGTACTTTATCCTTTCAAGGATCATCCTGTGGACACCCCAGTCAGAACCTATAAAAAATTCAATGCAAAATATATATATGTAAACATATCATCGCTGAGGTAGGCATTCCCATACTCAGATCAAAACTAACTAGAAAATTGATTTAAACTATTCTGATACATGAATTATTTTCAATACATCAACAGTATAGAAATGTGTAGACACAGTATGGACACAGCCATCTGTTTATGAATAGTCCACTATATAAATGAATAACAAAAATTCCTCGCAGCCTAGATGGTGGAAACTAGATCCAGGGTCTTGATTTCCGCTTCCCGAACTAGTACGATTCTATCCATGCGAATGAATGTGTCAAAGTCGAACATGGTAGAAACCACTTGATTACAAGTCAATAATGTAAATTGTTAACAAGTGTGAGAGTAACCACCAATAATGTCAATAGCTCTCAAAGTACTCAGTACAATCTATGAAATGTGAATGAATGAGCTGAAGTCGAACATGTCACAGAATCATTCAATCGAAGGTCAATGATGCAACATGTCATTGAAGGCGAGAAACCTACCATTAAGGCATCATATTCCAAGGTACTGACAATTTTTAGATCAACTTCCTAGATAATGAGTTGTCGTCGATAGAAAGTAATCTGTCGTAGGCAAGCCCACAACACGAAATCATAGATCAAGTTTTGAAGAAATATATTCGCAAGGACTGACTCAGGAATGGTCAAAATGGAAGACAAATATTTCTCAAATGAATGGTTTGTTTGAACTGTCCTCTTGAACACATAACGACACTACAGATGGTTTGGGACAATTGATCTAAAAGTTACTCCTAAACCGGTCAAGACTTTCAAATGGTTTGATGAATCACAATGGGATTTCTAACCCAGAAAAAATTGTTCAAGAGTGTATTTATCGTGGCTTCTTCATTAATCCATGTAACAAATCTCTGCTTTCTTTCCACCATTTCTGGCAAGTACCTCTTTATTTTTGACAAGCTTGAGGAGGATAACATTTGCTTGTTTATAAGCTCATCCTTCGCATGAGTCCAACTTAGTTTAAGATTCGAACCCTAAGAAGGAGTGGTTCATTCATGTTTAAAATTGAGCAGGTCCTTTACTATTACAATTTAACGAGTCCAGTATAGGAGAACCTCGGTGTTTTTTCAATTTTAGAGAGTTAGATGAAAAAACTTAAGAAGACTCCATGGGGGTAATTTTTTGTAAATTTAGTCTCTCGGGCCCAAAAAAGGATAAAATAATGTGGGAGAGAATTCTATTGACCGTAATTAGTCCACGTATACCTTTTTCGTAAATAGTCCATTTCATCTAAAGGTAAATTTATATCGAAAGGACGATCATTCATTTATTTTAACGAAATTAATAATCATGTCAAAGAATATTTTCATGTTTAGAGAATCCTAGCAGGCTTTGCAAGAGGACTCACACTTTTTCAAAGTTTTAACGTAGCCTTCATTTAAAGGATAAATAGCCCATGGTTTTTCTTTCGTGAAAGCCTTAACGAAATAAAAGGGATAAAATGTACTCAGGTCAATTTTCAATTTAATTTATGAGCAGGAAAAGACGTGAAAGAACCTGGCATTTTCATGTGTGTTTTACGAGAATGAAAGACAGTAAAATAAGAGATTTTCGCGAGTTTAACGAGTCTTGAAAATAACCGAAATTGACTCAAGATAGGTTTCATTTTTACAAAATCTTGAAACAGAGAAAAACTATGCTTCAGAGTGGTTTCATTTTTACACAAGCTTGAAACAGAGATAAAACTGTGCTTGATGCCCCCTAAGTGTAACTACTAGAGTGCATGCCCCCCCAGCTTCATTTCATTCAACTAATTACACTGCTGGTAATTAATAGCTGGATGGAATGAAGGTTCATTTACGAGATCATATGAAAGACCCGACCTAATATTGTAAGAAAATTATGCAAAAACTGAAATAACTAACCTAAATATATGACTTAACATTTACGAGATCTAGTCAAAGACTCGACCTAATTAGGGGAGGATTTGTTTCATTTTTTAACGAGCTTGACACAGGAAAAGAACTATGCTCATGGCAACGTGTTTCATTTTTTAACGAGGTTGACACAGTAATAGGAACTATCCTCACTTAAATGTTTCATTTTTTAATGAGGTTGACACAGTAAAAGAAACTATCCTTGTATCTACTCTCTACAATCTACCTATATAACCTACTGATTCATTTTTTAATGAGGTTGACACAGGAAAAGAACTGTCCTCATACCTGATTCATTTTTTAACGAGGTTGACACAAGAAAAGAACTTTCCTCTTAATACACTGATTCATTTTTAACGAGGTTGACACAGCAAAAGGAAATTTCCTCATACCTGATTCATTTTTTACGAATTGACTCAGTAACAGGAACCATCCTCAGAAACTACTTATTTCTAATCTATTAATCTACTCTACAATCTACCTACATGTTTCATTTTTTAATGAGGTTGACACAGGAAAAGAACTGTCCTCATGGAAGCTTGTTTCATTTTTAAACGAGCTTGACATAAGAAAAGGAACTATGCTCTCGACTAACTGATTCATTTTTTAACGAGGTTGACACAGGAAAAGAACCATCCTCAGACACACTGATTCATTTTTTAACGAGGTTGACACAGTAAAAGGAACTCTCATACGATCATGGCTTCAAATGAAGAAAGACATGTCAATGTAATAATAATTAATGATCATATTTCCAAGAGGTTTCATCAAGGAAGAACAATTTAAGAAAGGTAAAGACATGTCAAGTGACCCTCGCGATAAAAATCGCCACTAAATAATCCCATAGAAGCTCATGTCAATTACCGAAGGTGTTTAAAGGAAGACGCAGCATCATATGAGAGGCTCAAGCGACTTCCAGAATCAAAAACATGGGACTAGCTTTAAGACAATTAACCACATGTAGATACCACTTTATAATCAGGAACATTTAGGGGTGTCATATTATTGGTAGTCGAAACAAGACTAGGGAACGAGAGCTGGTCTACAGTCACAATATTGCCATTGTGAGGGAAAGACATCACACGAAAGAGTGTCGATATGACAGCTTTCATTGCATAAACATAGTCTCGTCTAAGGAGTAAATTGAAATCCAAGGGGCCTCGAACTACCATAAGATCAATACAGATATTTTTACCTTCCAAAGTAATAGAAAACTTAGGAAGGATCCCTAAAGGTTCACTAATGGTTCTGTTAAAAGCTTTCAGATTCTGCGTAATAGGCACAAGCTGAGGGGAACCCAAAGCTTTCCAAGCAATTGAGGATAAAATACTAACAGAAGCACCTTCATCTACCTGTGTGCGGTGTATGTCCCTACCACCCAACTTCACAATGATTTGGAAAGGGATGGAGGAAGGAAGACGAGGTTCTATCAGTCTATTCCAATCAAAGGAAAAGACCTCAGTACTTGGAGGGGGTTCTGTAGGAACAGGTGAAATGCCCCCCGGCGTAGAAGAATCTGATGTAACAAGAAGAACCTGAGCAGTATGAAGTTCACTCTCTACAGGGAGAATGGGATCGACCAAATGTGAAATCGAATCGACCACTTGATCAACTAATGGATCATCAACCTGAGTGATATGAGTTTCACTCTCCAATGGAAGAGTGGGATCGACTGTACTTGAAATTAGATCAATCACTCCGTCAGTTGACGGTAGGTTGAGAGAAAGTTTACGGTAACCAGTTGGAAATTCTTGCTGTGGAACAGTAAGGTTTTCCAACAATTTTGAGGCTTCATCCATGTGAGGGAAAATGTGAGTTTGATGACTCCCTTTGCATAACTTACAAGGAAACCTAACTTTACCCTTTTTCCCAGGAACCTAACTATCACTGGTTGATGGATCAACGGAAAGTTGATGAGATTTTTCTGACCATACTTCCAAGACCTTTGGAATACCGGGACAATTGATAAGGAAGTGGTCACCCTTACAAAGCCTGCAAGGGTATTTGGGTTTACGATGCATGTTGGAGGTTTCCTCAACACAACTAACATTTACAGCCATGGTTGGTTGGTTGACTTCTTTCTTATCTTGCTTTTTCTTCTTCTTCTTCCCTTTCTTCTTCTTCGTCACCTGGTTACTAGCATCAAGGCTTTTACCAAGCAAAGAGAAAGAAATGGAGGAAGAAATATTAGGTGAAGAAGACAAAGGGTCAACAGAAGGTTGGTGACGTTGAGATGGTGAACTCTGTTGAGGTGGAACAATTGGAGTATTCGGGGCCAACGAAGTTGAAAATAACCATATTGGTAAACCTATTGTAAATCCATGTAATGACAAAGTAGCCATATAAGGAGGACCAACATTTCCAAAGCAAGGAAAAGTACTAGGATTCTCGTTAAGAGGGGTTCCTTGGTTGGTAAATTCCAAAACAATTTCCATTATATTCAACTTCAGTGAATTTTATTAACAATTCAAAACTAAAATTAACAATTCACAATTTACACCTAACAATTAAAATTCACAATTCACGCCTATGGTCTCTAAAAGTAAAAACAAACAAATTAACACGCACTATCAAATCTAGGAGTCAAACCACACACAAACAGTAGATTCCCACACTAAAAACACTAGTTGGTGATGAAATCCAACATCGTAGAATTTAATGGTGAATGGCGTGTCAGAAATAAGATCTTGAATCGCTAATGAAACAGACTGCACAAGTTTTCTCGCTATCTCGTGAATATAACCCTTAGAGTCCGCGAGTCTAGTTTATTATCCGCCTGTACAATGAGATATTTTCCACCATCACCTAAGCGAAATAATCTAGTTTATGGACATCAAGGTTACCAACACCAAAAAATACAACCTAAATGCCTAAGATCCCATTCTACCAAGTACAGAAAGTAACAAAGCTCAATCCCCTTGAAGGCTCCTCGACATGGTTAATCCGAGGTTTACCGACAAGTGACCCCAGGCTCCTCGACAATGGTTAATCCTAGGTTTACTGTTTGTAATGCTCGCAGATCTTCTATCTTTCCCAATGAAACATAATTGATTGTCTCAAAGGTTCGGATATGATCTCGTGATTAACTCCCTTAAGAGAAGCTTCCCAAATTGTACCAATTACAATTGGATTTATTTCCTACCGCAAGATTTATCTACTTGTTTGTTTTTACTATCTTGGAGAGTTAATTACTCCCTACTCCAAGATACTAGCCTAAGCTAGATTGGTGGAAAGAGCCCTAAAAATGTAAAAATTACTAGATGAATTTTAATTAAGTGTTGTGTTATTTAGGTTGTTATTACTCAAAAGGGTAAATGGATATGAAACCAATGGTGTTATGACCCGACCCAAAACTGAATGCAATCGAATATGATAATGTAATCTTTTCAATTCGATGAATCCTAACTAAAGTAAGGAGAGAGTTTCCATTCACTTCCAACAAAGCAAAAATTGATCACTAAGAGAAAATATAACAAATTCTCTAATGCACTAATTTCATCAAGAAAAACTAATGCAAATCAATCCCAAAACATTTTTTATTTTTGTGTTTTTAAAACAAGCATAAAAACATCTAAATTCAAATCAAAGAAAATTGATCTAAATCTACGATTGATTTTTCAGAATGTAAACTATGCAGTTGTAATCTATGCACAATTCACTTGAAAAGTATGAAAATGTAATCTATGCACATTTTTCATTCATATTCTGAAAATGAGAATTCTAATTATGCAAATGTGATCTATGCAAGAGAATTCTCAAACACAAGATGATTCTAATGTAATCTAAGAACCAATCAAGTGCAAGTCAAGAAAATCGGGTGAGAGTTCCGAAGATCAAAAAATACTCAAAGGTAATTAACACTCATACACAATTTAGCCCCCCCGATGAATGAGGGGGAAATTTTTTTGCAAAAACAAAAGCAAAAAGATGCAAAATTGTGAAAAAAATGAGACAAACCTCCGAGTAATTACCAAAGGAAATCAAATTAATAATTTCTCAAAAAAGAGACTCAAAACACCCAATTAACTTAATGGAGACTGATGAGATGAAAAAATTGCTGAAAGAAACTCATAAACAAGGCTTTTTGACAGAAAAATACAGATCTGGGTAGATGCTAAGCATCCTAAATCAAATCTAAACTAAACTGAAAGAAGAAATCTAAGTTTTTCAATACTTTTAACAGGGTCTGCAACAATGTGCGGTCCCCAGAAAACTTCAAGAAAAACAAAAAATTTCTTAAAACCTCTGAAAGCAAAGTAAATCTAAGTTACCCAAGCCCGTACAAATCAATCAAAAATAAGAAAAAAGGTATTTTCTCAAATCAAACAAGAATTTTTCTCATGAGTCGCTAATTTGTTGATCGGATAAATCGATCTTGCGTACAAGATTTATCTTTCATGTCATAAAGACAATTCAGCAAACAAACGAATTGCTTGTCTTTCTCTAAATATATTTGTTTTACAAATAAATGCTATGAAGGTTTCGATCCTACCTTAGATCCAAATGCTTATTTGCGGTCGTAGTGCTTCTGTCGCATCAATAATCCTTCCGTCAAAGAACTTGAAAGCCTGCTTCAACAATAGTTCTTCCGTCGCAACAAAGTGTCGTCTTTTGTCGACCTACAATCACAAACAAGCAAATATTAAATAGCACCTATATAACAAATAATTATAAAACATATCTATTATAGTGATCAAGGAATCTATGAAATAAATGATCAAACGACAGCTTATTGAAATAAATAATCGAATGACAATTTATTGAGAAAAATAGAACTTGATTGTATTAATCTTAAAATAATAGAAGAACCTTACAACCTTAGCCTTGATGTTCGAAAGGCCTTCCCGGGGTCCGAAGCAGGAATCTCCTCTACTTTGATAAGTCTTGCACTCTTCCTCCAGAAGCATAAAGAGGTATGTGATCTTTCCTCTCAAAAGCTCTTCAACTCAATCACACATAAAGCTGAACCTTGAGGCTGCTCAATGTCTTTTTATAGATCGATGAGGAGGTTAGGTTCCACCTATGAAGTGACAGAATCCTCTTCAAAAGGATAGGTTCTCACATCAAGGACTAGTTTCAAGGTGAGGATGCATGAACCTTATTAAAGCGATCATCCTCAAAAATCTTATCTAGAACCCTTCTAGAATTGACCAAAATTGTCCTTTCAATTTAGTTTTCACTTTATTTTGAGGTAATGCAGTATTAAGGCGAAAACCCAAGAGTTCGAACGCGTAAGAAATGTATTGTCTATACCTGCCAGAACGCAGTGTGTTTCATGGTTACCTCAAGGCATTTAAGCCTGGGATATTTATTGTTTTCTTGATTTTTGGGGCTTGGAATGAGGAACAAAGGTTGTAAGACTTGCAGGAGGATTGTATGAGTGTTAATAGCCTATAATCTTAATGTCAAGGTGACAGTTTTTAGTGCAACAAAACCTCCTCCACTGAAAAGGAGCACTGAAATGCCTTAATCTGAAAGATCTAGTCTCCACTTGCTGCAGCTTGCAAAAACAACCAAACCCTCAACAATATCTGTGTTGTAGTTGAAAGAAGAAGCTTGGCCCTAAGCCAGATAGTGGACAATGCAATACAAACTCTCCCAAGAGTTACTCAATGGGAAGAGGTTGGATTCTCGACCAAGAACACCCAATGCTAAACAGAATTCAATCTCAACTAAACAGCAAGAGAAATATATATGTCTAAACAAACCATATATTCAGAAAATATGATAAACATCAATAACCCTTCTAATGCTGCCATCCCCTTCCTTTTATAAGACAAGAGCTTACAAACCCTAAACCACATCCAATGATGACACTTCTTTCACACAAGGCATCTTCATCTCAAATTGTGTTGTGCCTCATTAATGGCCACTCCTCCATGACAACGTTGTAGATTTGGTCAAGGTTGACCCAATAAAAATGTTTTAGCCCCTTTTCACACCTTAGGGTGCTTTATTAAGCTGAAAATATGATCCACTTTCACATGAGAAGTGGTTTTATTCACAATAAAGAGTTTTATGGGTCTCCCTACCCACTTATTCACCTTTCTAAGTGACAAAACAAAATTTTAATAGTCCCATTATTTGTAGGCTAAATTATGAATATTATAGTCCTCCCCTCCAAAATGTTTCTTGTCCTCAAGCAACTACAAGGATATTGAAAAATATCCAATGGATATGTCTCCTCCCAAGAATACAAGTTTGCCTTTGGTGAATAAACCAAATATCATGAAGAAGTGGGAGATATATGGAAAGAGTTATATGTTATCCATTGGCCTCCTTAAGGCATGAGAGATGATAAATGTTGGGTGCCTCAACCCCAATGAGAAACTCCAATCTCCATGCTATCATCCAAATGAAATGAATCACCTCCCAGCTTGGTAATTCATAGAAAATCTCCCCCCCAAATGCTCATGAGAGGCATGTTCCAAGTGCTCCAAACAATCATATGGCCCACCTCATAAAGAAACAAGTGATCTACTGTAGTGGCCATATCATCTCCCATGCTCCCCTTGAAGCATGAAGCATAAAAGGTGTGGGAAATTTCATTCCCCATGGACACATCCAACCAATGTGCCTTCCCTCCAATCATGTTCCCAAAAAATATAAGAACATCATCAACATATGGAATCACAATCAAAGTCATGCTAGCTTCCATGTGTAGTAAAGGAGAAGGACAATGGTCCCTCATGTGCAAACAGCGCAGTTTTTCTCCTAACTGCCACAAAATATGATATAACAAGTGTTCCTCCCACCACTTGTTTGTTGCCCATTCTTCTTGCATGTTTGGAGAAGGTGTATGATGGTTGGTGTTAATGAAGCACACCATGAATAATACATCATCTCCCCAAAATATTCTAGGGAATGGTCAACATCATCATTGTTCATGGCTCCAAGTAGCACATGAAGCAAATAAGAAAGAGTGCCGCCTCTTGGAGCAATGCCCTGCACATGTGTGGTAAGAAAATGCAAGTATATAGTAAATATATCATGATGTTCAAAAATACAATCCTTACCATACACTTGGTTTAAATCAGTGAGGTAGCTCATGGATGAGATCGCTCTCACACCCCATGAATAAGGAGGTGGTGATGATAAATCTTCCCAAGAGTTGTGTTTCTCCTCACCCTCCAAACAATCCATGCACTTCCTCATATGATAGTGCATCTCCTCTTTGAAGTCTTCCTACATGAATCCCTCCAAAATAGTATGGTATATTCTCATGAAACCAGTGGGACTGGAAAGAAAGATATCATAGGCTGCATATAGTAGTTTATCTTTGAGCATTGAGTCTCTCATCAAATAGATCTGATCATGAAAATATATGACTCCATCAATTGCTTTATACCCCACATCTATCACTTGACCGTCAAGAACCTTACATGTGAAAAGGTTCTTGGAATATTCTACCAAGATTTGAGACTCCCAATATGGATCTAGGCTTCTCAACAATGACAACGCAGTAGAAATATGAATTGAAGCTCTTGTCATATCATGGCTCTCCTCTTTGACATGATTAATGCCAAAGTCACATGTTGGAGTACTGTCACCCCACTTTTGTTGCCTCCTTTGCAGCTGATATTTTTCAAAACAAGATTGAAGTATATGGAAGTCAACCTCCTCTTGAAAGGTCTCTCTCCCAAAACTTCCATAGTTTGGCCCATGCATGAAAGAGTGGTAATACCCTCTTTTCATATTCAGAAATCTTCATTATGTGTAGAAGTATCATTTGCTGCTCCAAGGCTATGGAGTGGCTATTTGACACCATACTCATGTCATCATAGATTTCTGAATCATTTTTCATCGCAAATAGTTGGGTTGGAGATGGTAATGTCCATATCAGAAAATTGTTTACTCCTCCTTTGAACCCATCAAAGGTTCTCAGGGTTGTAGTAGATTCTCCCAAGGCTCATCCCTTAGCCAAATATTTCAATGTTGTATTATGTTGGGAGAACTCTTTATTCATCTTCCAATCATTGGGTCTCCCTGGTGTAATACCTCCATGCAAAGAGACATCAAAATCTGAAGTAGATTGTATAAATGAGTGGACTGATTTGTCCCTCCCTTTACTGCATAAATCAGTCTCCTTCTTCTGAATCTAAACCCCTTGAAATAAACAAGGGTGCATGCTCTCCATCCTTTGATGCTAATCCACCTTCCTTTATCCTCCCTTGATCAAGGTGTTGTTGCCCATTACTACTGTCACATGCTGCTCTTTGGGAATTTTTTGCAAAGATGTAGAAGCTCCTCTAATTGAAGCAATAGTTCCATTTTCCTCTCCATGTGGTGATGTTTATCCTCCCAAAGTGACAACGTTATTACTTTCCTTCTGCTCTTCCTCCTCATCAATATTTGAGAATACCTCATCAACAATGAGAGACCCTAGATCTTGGTCTTCCTTTGAAGGAGGGATCTCCATGTCTTCCTTTTGAGAAGAAAACTCTTCATACAATGGGGATCTTGCCCTTGGCAAGGTATCACACAAGTTTTTAACCCCTTCAATAGAAATCTGAAGTGGAGTTGGTGTAACAAATATTTCCAACTCATGCAAAGGTTGTGAATGTTTATGTTTTGCTAGCTCAATAAAAGATGTTTCAGATTGTTTTACATCAAAACTCTTCACTAATCTCTTAGTGAATCTTGCATAAGTAGATATATTTGCATTTCTTAATGAAAAGGGTTCAAATAACCACCAGGCATAAGCTTTACCTTCAAGATTCAGCACTGCTATCCTAAGGGCTTCCTTTTCTGAAACTTGATGTAGATGCAAATATGAGTCTAGCTAATCTATCCAATCCTTGGTTGTGCATGTAGAGGATCCATCAAACTTTGGCGGAAAGAATCTACCTCTTCTGCTTTTGTTGTGCTTGTTGGGTCTTCTTTCCTCCTTGAGTTGGAAAAACTCTTGGAATTTCAAGTGCTCCTTGAATCTCCAAGATTGAGATTCATACTCCTGAAGATAATCACTCAATGTCTCCTCCTTTGGTGCATCTTCTTCCTCCATCTCTCTTGCAGTAAATCTGGGCATAGTATAACGTTGTAGATATGATTATGTGGCTGAATTCTCACGCACATAATATGAAGAAATAGGGCTTTCTTCATGTGAAAATCTTCTTGAGGGATCTTCATGTATTTCCCTCCTCATTCCCTTGATTTTTCTTTTAAGCTCATGCATAGTTTGGAGAAGAAGTCTTGAGATTTCCTTCCCTTCCATTCCTCCAAATAATGGAGTTTTACCCTTGTCTTCTTTGTCACCTGTATAATCAAATTTTTGATGTCTTATTATTTGATACCTCTTCTCTCTGTCAGTAAGAGGCTTTCCTTCTTCAGAAGACATAGTGCTCTTAGAATGCACAGGCTGTGCCAAGATGATGCTCTGATACCACTGTAATATTCCCAAATGGGGAATGCAAAAATACAATGCAGAATGATAGAAAAATAACACAGTTCATCATTTATAAAGTAGGAGGCCAATATGGAGACCTTTCATATGTATTTACAGCAGCAAAATAGATGTAAAAGATGGCCCATAAGATGCACAATAGGAAATACAAGTCTCCAATGAAAGAAATTCCTCAAAATGAGGTGTTGCAACCATATATAAAGACTAAAAAAGCATTACAGCGTTATTTTATTGGCTCTGCAACATCTATATATTACACATCAGATCTAGAGCAATTAAGTGGATAAAAAGTTAGATCTATATCATATCCATGCACTATACAAGCTCCTCTAAAGAACCCCCTTTGGGTTTTCAGCAAAACACCAAGTACAAAATGTAGATCTGAGATCTAAGACTGCAGATCTATTGAAAAATATAGATCTTGAAAGTGTGGCTAAACTGATATAGGCAATAGAATAGCCTCCTCCAATATATCTCCAAAGTGAAGGGCAGATCCCCAACACTTAGAAAATCACTCTCCAAATGGTGTGCTGAATCACCCTACAACTGGACCTACAGAAATAACATAGATCTGGAAGTATAGTGCGCTATAGGGATCAAAATATAGATGGCCTTATGCCAAGGTCTGAAAATGATGCTTAATTCCTTCAATACTATCCTCCCAATTAAGTAGAAACCTTCTTCACTGAACAGGAGCACTGAAATGGCCTAGATCTAAAAGATCTAGTCTCCACTTGCTGCAGCTTGCAAAAACAACCAAACCCTCAACAGGATCTGCATTGTATTTAAAAGAAGAAGCTTGGACCTAAGCCAGATAGTGGAAAATGCAATACAAACTCTCCCAAGAGCTACTCAATGGGAAGAGGTTGGATTCCCGACCAGGAACACCCAATGTTGAACAGTATTCAATCTCAGCTAAACAGCAAGAGAAAGATATATGTCTAAACAAACCATATATTCAGAAAATATGATAAAAATCAACAACCCTTATAATGTTGCCATCCCCTTCCTTTTATAAGACAAGAGCTTGCAAACCCTAAACCACATCCAATGATGACACTTATTTCACACAAGGCATCTTCATCTAAAATTGCGTTGTGCCTCATTGATGGCCACTTCTCCATGATAGCACTGTAGATTTGGTCAAGGTTGACCCAGTCAAAATGTTTTAGCCCCTTTTCACACCTTATGGTGCTTTATTAAGCTGAAAATATGATCCACTTTCACATGAGAAGTGGTTTTATTCACAATAAATAGTTTTATGGGTCTCCCTACCCACTTATTCACCTTTCCAAGTGAAAAAACAAAATTTTAATATTCCCATTAGTTGTAGGCTAATTTAGGAATATTACAGTCCAATTCAAAGTCTGGACTTCCTCTTCTATAGAGTCTTCTTGTAGATCTTCCTCTGTTCCTTTGTATCGGTACAAATCTTCAACATTAAATATAGGTGATATTCCAATTCCTTCTCGCAATTCAATCTCATATGCATTTGAAGAAAATTTCCTCAAAATTCTACATGGTCCTATCTTTTTCATCTTTAATTTGTTGTGATTCATAACAGGAAACCTTTATTTTCTCAGGTACACCATGACTAGGTCACCTACTTGGAATTATTTTTCTTTCCTCTTCATATCAACTCTTTGTTTGTATATTCTACTTCTTTCCTGCAATCTGTTTTTGACACCTTCCTATAGTTTCTGCATATGTTCTACAAACTCTTCAGCCTTTGCACTCCTT
The DNA here is from genome assembly GCA_034641835.2 of Pinus albicaulis. Classification (NCBI taxonomy): domain Eukaryota; kingdom Viridiplantae; phylum Streptophyta; class Pinopsida; order Pinales; family Pinaceae; genus Pinus; species Pinus albicaulis. Next base: position 171,392,394 of record CM076571.1, read on the forward strand.
ATCTCTTGTTTTCCTAAATTTCTAAGCTCATACACACCTCGTTGATTCATCCCAAAAACAATATGGAATGGACTCATCCCAATACTTTGATTGGGAGTATCATTATAAGCAAACTCGGCCTGAGCAAGTACTAAATCCCACTGCTTATGATTTTTATACACTAAGCTCCTCAATTTATTTCCCAAGCTTCTATTCACTACCTCGGCCTGTCCATTCGTTTGAGGGTGATAAGCTGAACTAAAACTAAGGTTGGTACCTAGTTTCTTCCACAGAGTTCTCCAGAAATGACCAACAAACTTGGTATCCCTGTCAGACACAATACTCACATGAAATCCATGTAATCTTACAACTTCTGAAAAAAAACAGATTAGCAATATGTGTCACATCAATAGTTTTCTTGCATACAATTAAATGATCCATTTTAGAAAATCTATCCACCACAACATAAATGGAGTCATTTCCTTTTTGAGTTTTTGGCAAACCCAAAACAAAATCCATACTAACTGCATCCCATGGTCGATTTTGTATTGGTAATGGCTGATACAATCCTGTATTTTGACTTCTTCCCTTAGCATGCTAACAAATCCTGCATTTCTCAACAAATCTCTTAACATCAGTTTGCATCTTTGGCCAGTAGTAAAAAGCATTTACCTCAGCAAATGTCTTGTCTTGTCCAAAGTGTCCGGATAAGCCTCCATTGTGTTTCTCATTAATTATGTTTTCCCTCATAGAACATTTTGGAATACACAATTTATTAATTTTTAATTGCAAACCTCCTTGGATTAGATAATCCAACCATTGGCTTCTATTATGAACTGCTGGATTTTGCACAACTGCATAAACTTCCTTAAATTTTGCATCTTCTTTATACATGTCAACAATTTCTTCAAATCCTATAACACCAACTTGTAATTCTTGCATGATTAAATTCACTCTTCTCAAAGCATCAACAACTTTATTCAACTTACAGCTTGTATTCTTAATTACAAAAGTAAAACTCTGCAAAAATTCTACCCATTTGGCATGTTTCTAGTTCAATTTTGGCCGGTTATTTATAAACTGTAATGCATGGTTATCAGAATATAATACAAACTCTTTTGGTAACAAATAATGTCTTCATTTTTTCAAGGGTTGCACAACAGCATAAAACTCTTTCTCATAAGATGAGTATTTCTTCTTAGCTTCATTCATTTTATCACTAAGGGATGCTATTGGCCTTTGTTCTTGACTTAAAACTGCTCCAATTGCAACTCCACTAGCATCAGTTTCAACTTGGAAAACCTTCTCAAAATCTGGCAAAGCTAAAACTGGTTTTCTGTAATTTTCTTCATCAACAACTTGAAGTTTCAGTCTGCTACTTCTATCCACTTGAATGGCTGGTTATTTTCCTTGATTGTTTCAATAATGGGTGCACAAATCTGACTAAAGCTTCTGATAAATTTTCTATAGAAACTTGCAAGACCGTGAAAGCTTCTTACCTCAAATATGTTCCTTGGAGTTGGCCAATTCAAAATTACTTGGAATTTTTCCAAATCCATTTTCAAGCCTTCCTTAGAAACTACAAATCCCAAATAGACTAGCTCTTCCTTCATAAAACTACATTTCTTCAAATTTATTAGTAGCTTCTCTTTCTGCAAAGTTTTTAGAACCAATTTAAGGTGTTCCAAATGCTCTTCTTTACTTCGACTAAAAATTAGAATATCATCAAGATAAACAATTACAAACTTGCCTACATTTTTCTTCAATACTTCATTCATTAATCTCATGAATGTGTTGGATGCATTAGTGAGCCCAAAAGGCATCACTAAACATTCATACAAAACATTGTTTGTTTTGAAGGCAGTCTTCCACTCATCCCCTCCTCTAATACTTATATGATCATAACCACTCTTCAAATCTATCTTAGTAAAATATTTTGATCCACTCAAACAATCCATTAAATCATCCATTCGTGGTAAAGGAAAACGATACCTGATGGTGATTTTATTTATGGCTCTAGAATCTATGCATATGCGCCATTCATCTCCTTTCTTTGGACTGAGTATTTTTGGTACATCACATGGACTAAGGCCTTCTGTTATCAACCCCTTATCTATCAACTCTTGCACTTGTCTTCCAACTTCTGCGTTTTCTTGAGGAGTTAACCTGTATGTTGCTTTATTCGGAAAACTTGCTCTAGGTATTAGACCAATATGATGACTAATAATCCTAATTGGTGGTAATGCATTTGGTAAATCATCCACAATAATATCGGCAAAATCATTCAACAGATTTTGAATTTCTTCAGGTAAATCTTCTAAATTTGTGGAAGTTAGAATTACCTTGGGTCTTCTTACAATAGCAAAATGCATCTCCTCATCCTTCTCGACTTCTTGCAACATTTCTTTCCCACTCATTAGCATAACACTATTTCCAGGCGTTCCTTTGTCAGTTTCATCCTTCCATGGCAGCAGTGTGTGTTTGTTCCATCTTTCTCCAGAGTATAAGTGTTTCTTCTGGCATCATGTATGGCTTTCCGATCAAACTGCCAAGGTCTTCCAAGCAATATGTGACATGCATCCATCGTCATTACATCACATAATATAACATCATTGTAAGTACCAATTTGGATCTCTACGTTACATTGTTTTGTCACAATAATTTCATGTCCTTTTTGTAGCCATGATACCATATAAGTAGTAAGGTATACTATTTTTACCAATCCCAACTTTTCCACCATCTCTATAGAAAAAAGGTTATTAGTGCATCCACTGTCAATTACCACTTTCCAACATTTACCTTTGGACTTGCATATAGTCCTGAATAGATTCTTCCTCTAATTTGGCTCTCCTTCTTCTTTTTCTTCTTTAAGCAATACCCTTTTTAATAACAAAGATTCTCTTGCTTCGAATGGTTCCTCTTTACCTGCAACCTAAGGAATTTCTTCCTTTATTTCAGCAACATTCATATTTCTCTGGGTTGTTGACTTATTATGAGGACAGTCCCATGACCCATGTCCCCATTCACCACATGTAAAGCACCGAATGTCTCTTCCTAGCCCTCTGCCTCTGGGTAAAAACCTTCCTTGACCAGAGTCTCCTCTCTGTGGTGATTTGATACTTGAACCTCCTACTTCATTTTGGGAATGTTGAAATATGGGTTTGAATGTTCCCCTTCCTATTGTTGAACTCTTTCCTAGATTCCTCTGACTTTTGTTTCTCTTAATCTTCTCTTCTTCTTTTAAGGCTACATGATAAGCATCTTCAATTGTCTTCAGATTTAATATACTAATCTCATCCTAGATATCATACCTCAAGCCATTTATATACCTGGCTGCTTTCTCAACATCATCATCCACATGTCCAACTCAGATATTCAGCTTATAAAACTCCTATGTATATTCTTTCACTGTCATCCCTTTTTGTTTCAAATTCGGTAATTGCTTAAAAATATTTAACTGATAATCGTTGGGCAAGAACTTAATTTTTAATTTGCTTACCATTTTATCCCATCGCTTGATTTTGGGCTTTCCTTTTCTCTGTTTGGATACCTATAACTCCTCCCACCAGATAGCTGCATGACCCTTTACTCTGGTAGCTGCAAACTTCACTTTCCTTTTGTCTTCAACTTCTTCAAATTCAAAGTACTTGTCTAATCAATTGATTGAGTCCATTAACTCTTCCATATTGAGATTTCCATCATACAAAGGTACATCCACCTTTGGTCTTCCAGTTTCCTTAATCAAAATTTTTAGCATTTTAGCTGCGTCATCTTCTGCTTCTTCTTCTTCCTCAGAAGTTTTCTCTGTTGTGCTGACATCTCCTTCTTCAGGTGCTCTCCTCTGAGCAACCTCTACTGTCTTAATTCTTGTACGAAGATGTCGAATTTCATTCAGCAGAATTGCATGCTTCCGGTCTTGCACGACCTATGCGAGATCCTCTCCTAGATGGAAAATTTGCAAAATAACTAAAATATAACCTGGGCTCTAATACAACAAATGATGCACAAATTTTTTTCACACACACTCTGTTATACTTTCGCGCAGATTGCAAACAATTTCAATCAGGTTAAAGTGAAAATCGCAAACCTTAACAATTTTTCAATTCGCAACCTTTCAAATATAACAGTTCACACTTCGAAACTTTTTCTGCTTCTCCGTCAATCACACATCGCAGCACTTGGCATATTCTAGTTCGCGGCAGCGCATTTCAAAAACTTTGAGGTTTACCACTAATCGCAAGGTGTTAAACTTGTGATAGGGTGATGTCTCATTTCGCAAAACTTGTGTGATCCACCATCGCACTTCGGGGATTGCAACATTTAAAAAATAACGTTTAACAAATAATATTAATAAATTCCAAAATGAAATTGCGATCTATACGGATCGCTATGTGATAAAACTTTGGTTTTAGTCGATTTCTTTGGTTTTTCCCGATCTCAAGATTTCATGAATAAAGCACAGGAAAAGGCTTAAAATATTTAAGTTCGTGGAATTTAACAAGAAAAGGGTTTTAAAGTGTTTAATCAGTCCAACAACATTAAAACTACGGAATTCAAAAGGAAAAGTACTCAATGTTGTCAACTGATACTTCCAATAAGAACGCATAAACACAGAAAAATACCCAATTATGCCAAGAGTAACTTTTCGCACAGATGATGAGAGTAATTTGCTCCAGGAACATAAATTTTCACACTTACTCAATTAATTAATCACTAAAATATAAATTACAGAGGTTGGCCCTTCTTGGCTAGATTACATCAGTTTTCTGCTCTCTGTTTCTCTAACTCTCAAACTCTAATGATTTTTATCTCACTCCACCCACTGTATTCTATCATTAAATTTTTTTTTATTCATAAAATCCTATTCAACTTCATTTGATAGCTCAATCCCTATTTCTAAGCTCTTATCCTACTTGGCTCAATCTCCTCGTAGGGAGAAACCAATTTCTATTTTTATTCCCAATTAATTTAGCAAACCCAACCAAACTAACTTCTCTCATTTAAAACTAATTAAAATATTAATGACCAATGTTTATCCACCTCATGTTAGCCACAACATGTGAACATCCAATCACATTGTTAGCTAAGTCCAGATGCTCCTGCATCACATTATAGGGTTTTCCAGGAGAAAGGGGGAGAATCCAACTCTCTGAGGCTCTCACTAGAGGGGAGAGCACTAGCATGCTCATCCAAATACATTGTCCCGGGGCCAAAAATACTCAGAGTGGCAAGGTGGAAATATTTTCAATCATAGATCTACCTTTGCGTATAATATTTCATTGTATGGCCTGAGTAGTCGCAGCTGACGTTGCATGAGGAAACAAAGTCTCAATTCTAGTATGTGGTGGATTTTTTGGCTCCCACTATGTTTAATTGGTGCGAGGGGCTGTTGGCTAACATGAAGAGCCAACTAACCAAGTGTAAGACAAATCGACTGAAACAGTTTGGGTATGGTTCCATCTTAGTTTCCTTCTTTCTGGAGAGGGTGCCTATATTTTAGTATCAGTGGTTATAGGTATATGATCTAGCCGCGAGGGACCCGAGGCTGCTGAGGTGGTGCGAAATCACGCCCCATCAGGGAGCAAGTCAGCAGATGTATTTTCCAACAACATTTTTCAGCCGGTTGTGTTGTCAACTGATCGTGGTTAAAGATTATTTGTATTCGGGCACTGATTCAGAGGATACCCAGATCTACCTCTTCCGGCAGGCGAACGGGGGTCTGATGCAGGTAAAAAGTGTTTTTGGAATTTTTTATTTTTTAATGTTTTTGTCATGTATTCTGAGATCTAAAATTATGATGTTTTTACAGATGTCGAACTTGAGAGTCCAGCCGGTATGTCCCCGATTGTGAGGAGGATAACTCGCCAAATCGAGGATTCTCCTTATGAAGAGGGAGCATACCCACTAGTGGAGGTGGAGCTTAACCTGATAGGCCTCACGAGAGGCATCCCAAAGTATGCTACATTTGACAAGATTCCACTACACTATCAGAGGCACACGGTTGGGGTCCAACGCAGACTAAGATAATTAATCTAGAGAGTCATCCGAGCAGTCACGTGCTATTATGAGCACCGCGTGGGTGGATAACAGCCCTTAGTTTTACATTTTTTTATTGATGTAGGCTCATAGAGCCATTTGTGTCACATAACACATATTTTTTGATATTTTGATGTAACACACTTGATAGACTCGATATATATATATATATATATATATATATGCATGTTTCTACGGCTATTAAGTTTTCTTATATCATGATGATGTATTGGTTTTTTACATGTTACACAAATGTATATGTAATACATAGTTTTCTAATGTATTAAACTTTCTTGGAATGTGTTGATATGTAATGTAAACAAAATGACTTTCCAATAATCGAACACGTAAATACATGCACAAAATATTGGGGTTTCTAAGTGAATAATGACCATTTAATTGCAACGCAATGAGTTGTGAGTCTAAATTAACAACCAAATCTCTAAGATCGAGATCGATTGCATCTGATAATATTTCGATGACCACACTATATTCGACGATATTATTAGTTGTTCAACCCAAAAAAATACCTTGTATATTTATCAACTCACCATCAGGGGAAAAAAGTGCCCATGCCACAGAAGATAAGCTCTGTGTGCTACGACAAGCACCATCAGTGAAACTGGTATAATGGTTCGAAGTCATCCGAAAACCAAGTGGAACACTAGGTAAGTAGAGGAAACATGCCTACAAAGCAAACAATCACACAAAAAAATCCAAAAATCACACTAATGTACAAGGTACCATACTTGTGATTAAGCATAATACTTCTTTAGATAGAGCCCATTTCGAAGCTTAGCCAACTGATTTCCTTCGTAATATACTAGCTCATGAGCACCTCTTTCCAATACCCACTGAACAATATAGGGCCCATGCCACATTGGCTCGAGATTCCCGACTCTCAATTTATCGTGGGCTTGATCAGAGAGTAGGACCAAGTCATCTTCAGAGAAAACGCGAGGGTTGACAAATTTTTCGTATTGAGCCTTAAATCATTTATTTTTTGCTTCAATAACTAAAGTAGAAATTCTTTGAGTCTCATCGAGATGCTCAAGGCAAAGAAAATTTTCGTCTTCTGGCGAAGTACCAGGAAGTAGCTCAATGACTAGCTTCAGAGAAGGGATTCTGCACTCGATCGAGAGTGTGGCTTCCAAACCATACACCAGTTGAAATGGTGTAAATCTAGTAGCAGTCTTGGTGGAAGTTCAGTAAGCCCACAGAACTGATAAAAGCATGAGAGGCCAAACCCATTTGTGTCTCCCAATGGTTTGGTGAAGCATTGTTACCAAAACCTTGTTAACAGCTTTGACTTGGCCATTGACATGTGGATAGTAAGGAGTAGAGCTATCGTGGTGTAGCCTCAACTGAGCAGTAAGATCTGTCATCATATGATTTCGAAAATTAGAGCCATGGTTAGTAACAATGGCTGTCGGGACACTGAACCGAGCTATGACGTGATTAAATAGGAATTGTGCCACAGTTTGACCTTCATTATCATATGTAGGCATTTCCTCGGCCCACTTTGTAAAATAATTTGTTGGAAACGATAATATATCCATGCCCCCCAGCCGAGTGAGGGTTACAGGTCATGAAATTGATGCCCTATTTTGTAAATGTCCCAGCAGTCACAACTGGGTGCAAGCGTGAGGGTGGGGTGCGCTCTTTCCAAGAATAGATTTGGAAATCATGACATTTTCGAACAGCAAGAATGCAATATTTAAAAATAGATGGCCAAAAGTATCATGTGCGAAGGATTTTTTGAGTGGTAACATAACCGAACATGTGACCACCATAGGCCCCGGAATGGCAGTCATTAAGAACTTTCTTAACTTCCTCTAGTGTCAGGCATCGACGGAGGATGAAATTAACACCAGTGTGAAACAAAGTACCTCCAATAATGCAATAGGGTTGGGACTGGGGACGAACCCACCGTATCTTAGAGTGAGATAGCTCTAGTCGGAAGGTTTGGGTTTGGAGATAAACGATGAGATATCTATACAAGGGTTAAGAGTATTGATGAGAAAGTGTGATTCATCTGGAATCGATTCTTCGAAGGGATCGAGATCAACCGTTGTGGGAAGATCACATATCAACTCAGAAAAGACAAGTGATTTCTTCGATTTGGCTGCACTAAAATCTAAGTCAAACTCTTGGAAA
>CM076571.1:171400665-171478412 GCA_034641835.2 Pinus albicaulis
TTATGACTTTGCGCTTTAGGGGGTGATCCGGATTTATGCAAGAACGCAAAAAAATAAACATATAACCATAAATACATAGATGCAGCGGAAATAACACTTCATTTCATTAATATCAAAGAACTGAAATTTGCTTACAGACAAAATGGAAATAAAACTAGCTATGGCGCTGGTAGCTATCTCTGAGAAGAGATGTGGCGGCTACAAGCCTCTCAACTGAGTTAAAATGAGGCTCGAGGGCATATTTATTATTTAGAAACAATGGGAAATCCTAAACATCCAAAACCCTAACCCTAGGAGATGAAGCGCCAAAACTATGGGCCCCGTTTGGGTAAATTGGTGTTTCAACTTCCCAGGGGCGTAACTTTGGCATACGATCTCCGTTTGACGCGTACCATACCTCGTTAGAAAGATCTATCCGAGGACTACAAATTTGGAACGAGCAACATCGGTCCATGGACCCATGTTGCTCTCCGTTTTCCAAAAAAACGTCGTTTAGGGCCTCAAAACGGCTCCGGAAGTTTAGGACCCGAAAAACTGCTAAAAATAGTAAACTGTGCCGAAACTGAAAAACTGAAATAGACAATGGTGGGGCCCCAAGTGGAATAGGCGGTGACCACCAATATCCACCTGGATCATTCCTCCCCCCTTAGGAAGCAATGGTCCCCATTGCGTTAAGTTCCTCCATGAGATGAGGAAATTTCTGCTGAACTTGGTCCCTGGTGAACCACTTTCCTTGGTGCAGGAGTTGGCCAGCTTTGACAACCCAATATAGTTGGATCTTCTGCTGGCGAGTGTTCTTGACTTGCATGTCCATGATGCAATCTGTGGTGGCCTGTTCCATGCAGTCTGGATTTAACTCAGTTGGTGTGAGTTGTTCTGCAATGTCCGAGGTGTCCAGTAGAGGTGGGAAGTAAGGACGAAGGCGATCCACATTGAAGACTGGGTGCAGATCAAGGAATGGTGGAATACTGAGCTCGAAGGCATTGTTCCCTACAGCCTTGGTGATGGTGTACGGCCCGTATCGGAGCGGGCGAAGCTTGCGGTGGGGTCCAGTGAGGCGCTCCTTCTGCAAATGTAGCCATACTTTGTCACCCTCCTGAAAGTTGTGTGGCACTCGGTGTTGATCATGGCGTTGCTTGTACTTGGAATTGGCTCTATCCAATATATCATGAACCCGTTGGCGGATGTGTTGAATGCGCTCGATGAAGCTACTGGCTTTGTCAACTTCAGACTGGACATGAGCTGAATTGGCCTGAGCAGCTGCAAATGGCATGGCTACGTCAATGGGACATAGTGGCTGGAATCCCAAGCCCACCTCAAAGGGGCTATGGCCGATTGAACTGTGGAGAGCCCGATTATAACTATGTTGTACATAAGGGAGGCTCTCGTCCCATGTGCGTGGATGCTTTGAATTGTACATGCGCAGAATGTGTACAATCATTCTGTTGACGACCTCTGTCCGGCCATCTGTTTGGGGATGGAAAGCTGTGGACTTGGTGAGCTTGGTATCCAACATCGACCAGAGGCTGGACCAAAATGTGCTGAGGAACCTGCTATCCCAATATGATATGATAGACTGTGGGATCCCAAAGTGCACCCACACTCGTTCAAAGAAGAGTTTAGCAGTGGCTTCTGCTGTGATATTCTTCTTGCAAGCCGCCATAATGGCCATCTTCGAGAATCTGTCGACGACCACAAAAACACAGTCATTTCCCTGCTTAGTAGAAGGCAAGCCCGACATGTAATCCATGGAGATGGATTCCCAAGGTCGACTAGGGGTAGGTAGAGGAGTATATAGGCCTTCCTTCTTGATGGTCGGTTTGGCAATGGCACAAGCAGTGCAGGATCTGATGTGCTTCTCGACATCCTTTCGAAGGTTCGGCCAATAGAAATACTTCTGTAGTATTGCTACTATTTTCTCAACCCCGAAATGCCCAGCGACTCGACTGTAGTGTGCTTCCCATATCATCTTGGCACGCTCGCTTGAAGGAACACAAAGGTGTCCCAGGTGACATAAAAGTGCATCTTGGAGGTGAAAATTTGGAACTTGCGTACCCCCCAAGAGTGCCTTGTAAGTGTGGCCGAATTCTGGGTCACTCTCATAGAGAAGCGGCCAATCAAAAGTCTCGTGCCCACAAGAGTTGAGCACAGTGGTGAGCGCCACGATCGGTGGTCGGCTGAGGCAGTATGCAACATGATTAGTGCTACCCTTCTTGTACTTGATGTTCAAATGAAACTGTTGCAGATATGTGGACCACTTCTGATGGCGATCATTCTGCAACTTCCCTTGTGTCTGTATGAACTGTAGGGGCCGGTGGTCTGTGTGGATGATTGTTTCCTTCCCCAAAATGTAATGCTTCCATTGTCAACAAGCTTGCACAATGGAATACATTTCTTTGTCATAAGTGGGATACTTGCGAACTATGTCAGACAATGTCTCACTGTGAAATGCCACTGGATGTCCATGCTGAGTAAGAACTTCCCCAATAGCATAGTTAGAGGCATCTGTCTCAATCTCAAATGGTTGTTGCAAGTCTGGTAAGGTGAGCACTGGGGCAGAACAGAGGCGATTTTTCAATTCTGTGAACGCCTTCTGTTGATGTTCCGACCAAAAGAATTTTGCTCTTGCTCCTCCCTTGGTGACTTGACTCAAGGGCCAAGTGATATGAGAGAATCCCAACACGAACCTCCGGTAGAAATTAGCAAGACCCAGAGATCTGCGAAGCTCTATTATAGTGGTTGGGGCTGGCCAATCCCGAATGACTTGGATCTTGGCTGGATCCACATGCACCCCCCTTTCATCAATAATGTATCCCATATATTGATCCTGGGTCATGCCAAAAGTGCACTTCTCCAAATTGGCACACAACTTGTGTTGCCGTAGCGTTTGGAGGACTTGTCGGATGTGGTGAAGGTGCTCCTCCCAAGTCTAGCTGAAGATCAGAATGTCATCCAAGTACACCACTACAAATGAGTTGGTGAATGGCCGCAAGATGTCATCCATCATCCTCATGAAGGTTGTGGGAGCATTCGTCAACCCGAAAGGCATGACCAACCATTCGAAAAGGCCTTCCTTGGCTTTGAAGGCAGTCTTCCACACATCGGAGGGTTCAATCGGTACCTGGTGATACCCAGACTTCAGGTCGATCTTGCTGAAATATTTTGCACCTTTGAGTTGGTCCAGAAGGTCATCAATCCGTGGGATTGGGTACCTATTCCGGATAGTGATCTTGTTCAGCGCCCGATAGTCAATACAGAGTCTCCACGTCCCATCCTTCTTCTGTACCAACACGATCGGGCTCCCACAGGGCGATGAACTTGGTCTGATGTGACCTTTCTGCAACAGCTCCTGAATCTGCCTCTTGATTTCATCATTCTCCAGAACAGAGCGCCGATAGATTGGTCCATTAGGTAGCGGCGCACCGGGGGTCAGATCAATCGGGTGCTTGACCTGACAGTGCAGAGGAACCCCTGTGGGTGAGGTGAATATGTCCTCGTACTCCTCCACAACCTTATCCATTTGTTTTTGTTGTGCAGAGGAGCCCTGTCTGGAGGTCGTGGCCACAGTCTTCTTCTTGCCCTGGGGGCGGATCATCAGGAAAACGAATTTCCTGGTTTGGGAGATGAGCTTACTGCATTGTTTTGCAGTAACCAAAGAGATAGCGGCAGGAGGTGGTACCTCTGGTATCCTATACAACTTATTTCCCAAAGTAACAATAACAACATGAGGTCGAGACTCATACACAGCATGACGCTTCCACAAGTATGGTTGTCCTAATAATACATCAGAAACATCAATAGGAGCAACGTCACATAATACCTCATCCGTGAAGGGCTTGATGCTATAGGGAAGGCGGCACTGCTGGCTGACGCGGAGATCTCGCCCTTGGTGAAGCCACCCGATGGTGTATGGATGTGGGTGAGCTGTGGTCGGCAAGCCCAACCGCTTCACGGCGTCTGCTGAAATGAGGTTCTTTTGGCTCCCATTGTCGACAATGAACTGTACCGGGGAGCCCTTTACCCACATCTGGGAGTGGAAAAGACGTTCCTCCTCCTCTGGATCTTCCGGTTCCTCCTTTTGGATCTTTGCAGTGGCAACAATGGCGTTGGGCTCCGCATCAATAATCTGTTTCCCTTTTTCATTCACCTTTTCAGGTTCTGATTCGGAGTCAGAGCATGCATCTGACTCAGAAGCCCTCATCTCGGCCACTAGCGACTGCTTGGCCCGACACTCACTTGTGTTATGAGTGGAGCTCTTATGGAACTCACACCACTTTCCCGTGTCCTTCTTTGGCTTTACGGTGTTGTTCTTTTCTTGTGGCTTTGACGGGTTGTCTTTAGCCACCATGCTCTGTCCTTTGTTTTGCGGTTTGGAAGCACCTTTTCCTTGCTTTTGATTCGCAGATCCAAAGTCTCGCTTCTTCTGTTTGAATTTCTGCTCAATCTTGGCAGCATACCGGTATGCCGTACCAAGCGAGGAGATGTCGAGGAACTCCATTTCGTCCTGAATGTATCTGTGCAGACAGCTGCGATACTTTAGCACCAAATGTTTCTCTGAATCTTTGATACCCAACTTTGTGCGCAGGGTATGGAACAGATTCGTCATCTCATGCACATCTTGATCCCTTTGTTGTCGCAGCGTGGTCCATTGTATGTACTTGTCCTCATAGCTCCCCACGGGATAGTACTGTTCCTTGACGGCGTCTCGAAAAGAATTCCAAGTTGGTATGGCCGAGAACAGAGAGGGTTCTGTCTGGTCCTTGTTCTCACAGTAGGTTTCCCACCAGTCCTTAACATGGGGGGTAGCTTTGAGGAGTGCAAAAATAATCTTCTCCCGGTCTGAAAAGTCATGAACCGAGAAATATTCTTCTAACAGATTCAACCATTTATCTACAGCATCTGCGTCTATTTGACCCTCAAATATGGGAATGTCAAAATTTACTTGTACCTTAAAAGGAGTCACGCCTCTAGAGTGGCTGCTGGATGCAGATGCGCCGCCGGTGGGTAGCCGTTGAAGGATCTGAGCAAAGTTATCCATCATCACGTTCCTTTGTTTTTCAAGGGCCTCCTCGAGCAATATTTTGATAGGATCTCCTGCTCCCTCATCTTTATTTTCGTCCCCCATGGGCATATGTCGAGGTTTGTGAGGTTTATCTTGCAAAGGTTCCACCAGATCGAGCCCTAGCTCCTTATACCCCGACCTCCTTGGGGACATGCAAAGAAGGATCGAGAAAAATCAGACCCTATGATACCACTGATCCAGATTTATGCAGGAACGCAACAGAATAAACATATAACCATAAATATAGAGATGCAGCGGAAATAACACTTCATTTCATTAATATCAAAGAAATAAAATTTTCTTGCAGACAAAATGGAAATAAAACTAGCTAGGGCGCTGGTAGCTATCTCTGAGAAGAGATGTGGCAACTACAGGCCTCTCAAATGAGTTAAAATGAGGCTCAAGGGCCTATTTATTATTTATAAAAAATGGGAAATCCTAAACAGCCAAAACCCTAACCCTAGGAGATGAAGCGCCAAAACTATGGGCCCCGTTTGGGTAAATTGGTGTTTCAACTTCCCAGGGGCATAACTTTGGCATACGATCTCCGTTTGACGCGTAACATACCTTGTTAGAAAGATCTATCTGAGGACTAAAAATTTGGAATGAGAAAAATTGGTCCATGGACCCATGTTGCTCTCCATTTTCCCAAAAAACATCGTTTAGGGCCTCAAAACGGCTCTGGAAGTTCAGGACCCGAAAAACTGCTAAAAATAGTAAACTGTGCCGAAACTGAAAAACTGAAAGAGATAATGATGGAGCCCCAAGTGGAATAGGCAGGTGACCACCAATATCCACCTGGATCAGGGGGGAATCTATCATAGGCCATTTTTTCACATCCAGTCATTAGGCCTCCTAATGGGATCAATCAAAATCCTATTCCCCTTTGTCAACATCATTTCACAAAGCCTCAAGAGAGCCTCCTTCATTTCCCATAATTTCTTCCCAACCCACCTCATCTGAGCCATTTTTAGTACCAACACTCCCTGACCTTCTTCTGCACATTTTTCACCTACAGGTTGCTCCATTGTGGCCGATATTGATCACCTACATGTTTCTCCCCTTTGCACCTACGTTGGTTCTAGAAAATTTGGAAAAAAATAGAATTTCCATAAGCTTCCTATTCCAGAAAATTCCTATTCTAGAAGCTTCCAGAATTTGTTACAACATTTACCTCTCATTAAACTTTTGGATCCTATCACATCCTTCTTTAGAATTTTCCATCCCTTATCCTTTGATACCATACTCCCATCAAAGGTGGATCTAAAACCTTATATTGGTAACTAGATAAGAACTCCCAACTTAAACCACTCTATATAGTTATTGACTTGCATTTTCAAGGAGTTGGATTTTGGAGAGTGATTCTACCCTTATTCTACTAAGGTGAGAGGTTAATATTCAATGTGTTTAGGGTGATTGGAGGTGCATGTTGTGCAAGGAAAGGACAAGACATCTTGGAGGAACTCTTCTACAAGATCAACACCTATTTTTGGTTGTAATCTCCTTCCATTTATATTAATGAAATTAGTTCTATGTTTTCCTATATGCGATGTCGTCGTTTCATATATTTAAATACCATGTTGATCTATTGAATATATTACTTATATGATATTGCATATATCTCCTAGTTTCTTGGATTGTGTTATCTCACTGTGTAGGTTCTAATTTTGGCAATTGGAGCATTCAGGTTGAAGAAGGATCAAAGCATGCAATGGATTCCAAGTAGGTTTCATTCCTTCATATATTTACTTTATGGAAAGCATTGGGTTCCTTTTTTCTCGGTTGTTCTAGGTTGGCCATCAAACCTAGGGGAGATACTTTTGTCCACATTTGTAAATCCTGCATAACAACCTCCTTTCACTTGATGGGAATTTATAACTAATATTTCTTCGACTATAAAAGAAGGTTTGGGCCATACTTGCTACAATGCCTCCTTTCACTTGATGGGAATTCCTATCTCACATTTATTCGATGTAATTTTCCCAATTTTTCACAAGATAATTGGAATATTAGAGTTTTTATTTTCCTTATTTAATTAAGTAAATAAAAGGGTGGAGGGACCCATAATCATAAAAGATGAATAAGATCCACTTTTGATTGTGAATGTGGATTAATTAAACATAGATCTACATAATGGAGTAGTGGAGCATCTACTAATGTAAAAGGAGTGGAGATCATGTCTCATTAATGAGATAGATCATAGAGGTTGAAGCAGACAACTGAGATCATGGAGGGAATCGAATGTAATATCATAGAGCATTCATGATAAAGTGATGGAGGAAGTAGTGCATTTAATGCACACATGATGGAGAGGGTGAAAATTGCATGTAGACATGATGGAGGACTTGAAGAGACAACGCAGTCAACCATGGAGGATTATGTCCACATGAACAACGCAGTTTAGAGGTGGGTCATGGCTTGGGAAGGCTCACTTTGTATATAAAGGAGATGAAGGCAACATTGGAGGCATGCTTCAGTTTATGATTTGATGATATGTTTAGATCTGGATTTGTCAGGTGACATTTCCATGCAATCTTATGTTGTTTAGCTAAGTTTGTAGTGTTTTTTAGCATAGGGTGTTCTCGAGCTGGAATCCCACCCTTACCCAAGAAGGACTTGTGTGTCTACCCTGGGAAGGTTACTCTCAGCTTCCATTCATCATCAAGAATTGGTGCCACACCATTTCCACTATCTGTAGAACACATACCTTCAGGAATTATGGAATTTCTAAACATTAGTTTGGGAGGAGGAGGTTGTCTTCAATATATTAGTTGGAGAACCGGTGGAGGATTATTCCTATAACCTTGGACTTCAAGATCAAAAATATTAGGGCCTCATTTCAGAGCTGGCATTAGGACAAAGTTTATTGACCTCCTATCAACAACATTCCCATTAAGGATTGGTCCATCATTAAAGATCTAGAGGAGGAAGGAAGTTGCTAGCGTTTCAGCTGGTAATCCTATGAGGGATCATCCCCTTACCTTTCAATCACCATTTCCATTATCCTGGAGCTTATTTGCTACATTTTACATCAGCCTTGAGTCTCTCCCTCTTGTATAGTGCAGTTTCTTCAGCAGCTGCATATTCAGTTGCTGCATTTTGAGGAGGAGGAAGAAGAGACGAGATCACAAGCTTCTAGATTGGAGATCTGAAGGAGGGATCAACCCTCATTCTGATTGGAAAGCTGAAGGAGGGATATCTTTACTCTATGGAAGAGTTTGGTAGTTCTACCATTGATATTTTTCCAGGAAAAACATTGAATATCAATAAAAATTTGGAAAAGTCACAACAGGAAGAACTAACCAAAATCTTGCAAAAAAATTCTACTGCATTTGCATGGGAGTATATTGATATGAAAGTTATTGATCCTAAGACTTGCATCCATCATATCTATATTGAGGAAAATAGTAGACCAATCAGACAACCTCAGAGAAGGATGAATCCAAACCTTAGGGAGATAGTGAAAGAAGAGCTCCAAAAACTACTCAATGTAAACTTCATTTATCCAATGATAGCCGATGGGTTTCTCCTATTATAGTACCTAAAAAGAATGGTAAATGGAGGGTATGTATTGATTAAAGGGAATTGAACAAAGCAACTTTTTGAAGGATCACTTTCCTTTTCCTTTTATTGATCAGGTATTAGACACATTAGCAGGTAAAAAGTACTTTTCATTTTTGGATGGTTTTAGTGGCTATAATCAAATTCAGGTAGCACCTAAAGATCAAGATAAGACCACATTTACTTGTCCATGGGGAAATTTTTCCTATCGAGTGCTTCCTTTTGGGTTATGTAATGCACCCGCAACATTCCAAAGAGCGGTACTAGGAATTTTTTCTGATCTAATCCATGATTGTGTAGAGGTTTATATGGATGATTTTACAGTTTATGGTAATTCATTTGAAGAGACATTAGAAAATTTGGAAAAAGTTCTCATAAGATGTAAAGAAACAAACCTTTCATTAAGCCATGAAAAATGCTTTATGATGTTTACTGAAGGGATTGTTTTAGGACATCATATTTCAGGAGATGGGATTAAGGTTGATAGATCAAAAGCTGAAGTCATCTCCAAGTTGCCTATTCCAAATTGTCAAAGAGATGTTAGAAGTTTTCTAGGATTTACTGGTTACTATAGAAGATTTATAGAAAACTTCACTAAAATAGCATCTCCACTCTTCAAATTTCTTACAAAAGACTGTGAATTTAAATGGGATCTTGATTGTCAATCATCCTTTGAAACTTTGAAAACAAGAATATCTGAAGCACCTATCTTGAGAGGACCAAATTGGAAACTCCCTTTCCATATTTCTATAGATGCTTCAGATACAACTCTAGGAGCTGTGTTGGGTCAAAAGGATTTAGTCCCTTATGCCATTTACTATACCAGTAAAAATTTGACTCCCACTGAGTTGAACTATTCTCCAGAACTAAAAAAGATTAATGTCAACTAGTTAATATATGAAAGAAATGATTGCCACCCAAATATTGAGAATGTGTATGTCACACTTCCTATATATATATATATTTTGTATATATTTATATTACTAGTATTGCCACTCACAAGGCAGAGTCACAAATAAAAAAATATATGCCTGTGATTATTTTGTTTGTTTATATATATCACACACACACACACACACACACCATGGCTGTGTATGTTTTTCCTTTCAAATGAAATGCCATTGCAAACACAGGTACTCATTGAACCCTTTGAAAAATGGGCTTTAGATTTCATTGGACCTATTAATCCACCATCTAAGCAAAAGAAGTATATATTGGTTTGTACCGATTATGTTACTAAATGGGTAGAAGCCAAAGCATTAGTATCTGCTACTGAAAATTCAGTTGTTCATTTTCTTTATGAGGATATTTTTACTCGCTTTGGTGTTCCAAGAGAAATTGTGACAGATCAAGGAAGCCAATTCACATCCAACCTGGTGGAGAAGCTGATGGAAGAATAAAAAATCAAGCATAGAAGATCTACTCCTTACCATCCACAAGCAAATGGTCAAGTGGAGTCTACCAACAAAGTTCTCGAAAGTATCATCACCAAAACTATTCATCTACATAGAAGAGATTGGGCAGAAAGGCTTCCTGAAGCCTTGTGGGCCTACAGAACTACATGGAGAAATACAACAGGACATTCTCCCTATGAACTTGTTTATGGGAAAGAAGTCCTGCTTCCCATTGAGTTCCAAGTCAAGACCTTCAAGATAGCAGTTCAGTTGGGGATGGACTTATCAGAAGCCCAAAAGCATAGAATGGAGCAATTGAATGAGCTAGATGAGATCATACAAGAGGCAATTCTAAGAACTGATCTAGTTCAATATCAAAGAGCTAAATGGCATGACAAGTACATCAAAGAGAAGAAGTTTCAAGAAGGAGATTGGGCATTGCTATTTGATTCCAAGTTTAAAGATTTTCAAGGAAAATTTCAGACTCATTGGCTTGGGCCATATGAGATTGACAAGATCTTTAGCAATGGAGCGGTAAGAATCAAGACCATTGATGAATCTCAAACTCCTCTTATTGTGAATGGCCACAGATTAAAAATCTATCATAAGCCACTCTCAAAAGAGGAATTTTTCAAAATGTTTCAAGATAATTCTGCAATAAGGCTGGTGAAGAAGAATCCTTCTTCTCCACCAGCCTAGCCTTTGTTCTTTTCAGTTTCAAAAAAAAAAAAAAAAAAAAATTGTATAAGCCTGAAAACCAATCACTGATTGGCAGTCTTATACAAAAAATGTAGGGTGAAAATCAGAAACACCTGACACCCTATATTTTCCAAAAAATTCTCTCTCTCTCTCATTTCACAAGTTTTATGACAACCCACTTCATTTCATTCCACTCCACTTCATTTCATTTCACTCCATTTCATCTATTTCATTTCATTTCACCAATAAAAATTTTCTTTCATGACCATTTTCATTCAGTCAGTTATCATCTATCCATCTCCATTCACCCAAATAATTGCTGTGTCAGTTTCCGCAGCTGACACCAGTTTCCGCAGCCAGAAGCAGTTTCTGCAGCCACCACTCTGTTTAAAAAAAAATAAAAAAATTACAGTCAGATGTTAGTTCAACAATCATGAAATAAAATGCAGGTATGAGGACATATTATGAAGACATGAGGCATTCAAAAGCATCAACGAGGAGCAACTGATTGAAGACTAATGAAAAATGGCAAGAATTCCAAGGTATGAGTAGAAATTTATTTCAAATAGCATTCAAGCACATTTTTACATAGTTATAAACCATAGCTCCATTATATGAAATTATTGCGTTGATAACTCCATAACCGTTCCACGATCTCTATACAATTCCCCCACAATCCTTGCATTCATTTTTAAATGGCCTCATAATCAAGCCTCCGGTCTTCACTTGTGTTCAGCTATACTTTGATACTCCACCCGTAATTATGGAACGTGGTTGATTTGACTACGGCTTCCCTCAGCCGCACAAAATCCGTAGCTGTTTCATAAACGTGCTTGCGTCTACTCTGCAGCCACCCAATTTTAAATACTACCGAATGCACTTTACTCCCCCTACTGTTCTATTGACCTCACGGCTGCATTTCCACCGTGTTCACATAAGCCTTCACCCCATTTTGTTCTCTGTTCCGCTTCATTCCGTGTACCTATTCTCTGATATCCGCTTACAGTCACTGGTCTCCTTCATAAACCCTGTTCATTTCCGCTAATTCAGCCGTCTTACCTCCGCTAAACCCTAGTTTTAAATAATAGAAGGAAAGATGGTTCGGTTGTTGAGGGAAGAACCAGAGGGACCCAAATTTATGGAAGGATACCTGCAAGTCAAAGACATATTGAAAAAGGAAAAATGGCTTCGGTTTATTCAAAAGTTTAAAGGCTACAATAAGGAGGTAACAAAATCTTTTGCGAGGTCTTTCAACGGTCTGGAGGTGGAAATTGGGGACCTCAAATTTACAGTGACTGAGGCATCCATAGCAGCTGCTACAGAACTCCCTCAAGAAGGTGAACGTTGGTTCAAGAACAAGAGCATTGGCGAGGAAGCCTGGAGAGTGATCCTACGTAACCCAGGTATGGATGTCACCATTTTCAAAAAGGGAATTCTTGTCCATGCTTTAAAAGAAGAGTGGGCCAGTTTACTGTTGATTATTCAAAAGTTTATCACCTGTGAGGGATGTTTTGGATCAATGTATATGTATCATACCAGACTATTGATGAATTTCCTAGACAACCAGACCCTCAATCTGCCATACTTTTTACTAAACAATTTGAAAAAGATGTCTGCAACCGTCCAAAAGCATCTGGGGGACGTAGAACCACATTTGTATCACCATGGTCTCATGAAAATCTTGATAGAAAAACAATTAAAAGAGAAAAAGGACACCTGGGAGCAGTTTTTAATTAGAAATTTCTTTGAAGAACCCCAAGAAACCCCTGAAGGCAGTACATCAAAAAGAAGTAGAAGAAAGAAAACAGGTGATAAAACTCAAAGCATTGCTATTAACACAGTTGAAAGAACTAGTAGAGAAGAAAGACTGTCTAAAAGGAGGAAGGAAAAGACTGAGGGTAAAAAGCCAACAAAATCAAAAGAGAAAAGAAGCACTGAGGCTGTGCATCAAACCCCTTCCTCAGAAGAAGACCATCAAGTATTGTCTGAGAGACTAGTTCACCTTCAGGAACAGTCAGCTATGGCCAAAAAGAAAGGAAAAGAAAAACAGAAAGAAAAAGATAGTAGTCCATAGCATGTAAGAAGAAGCAACAAGCTTAAAGGAAAGTGGAGGAAAGCACAAACAAAAGGACCCAATTTTATTGATTTGGAAGGAGGAACACCTGAAAAAACTCTAGCTGGCTGTAGTCCACCTCATTCTCAGCCAAACGTTGAAACTAGTCCTCAAGATGTTGACATGAGTCCTTTTCAGCCAGATTTTGAAGTCAATTCTCCTCCACAGCATTTTGGGGACAGCCCAAGGAAAATGACACCCGAGATAGATCCAAAGCAACAAGAGGTGTATGATTACATAGAATCCTTAGAAAGAACAGCCACGGGTTCCAGCACTTCATCCACTCAACCTCACATAGCACAAGAAGCTCTAGTCCAATCGTTGAAACAAGAAGTCTTTGAGTTGGAGGTTTTAAATAGACATATTAAAAATTAAAATGAAGCATTAAAGGAGCAAAGCAGATTGGACAAGATCATTCATGACAACACTATGCTACATCTGGGACTGTGGCACAAAAAGAACATGAAATTGAAGAAGAAATGCAAAAAGATAAGTAGAGCACTGATTAATCTCAAATTCAGATGCTTGATGAAGAAGCCCAAGATGTTAGCAGCACCAAGAAAAAGGAGAAGAGGACTGGATGTACTGGTAGAGGTATCAAGGCATATGAATTGAAGGAGGATGATCAAAATTTTGGTTGCATGGGGACATGCAACACCTTCACAGTGGGGGTATGTTGAGTCCCAAACTTGCATCTTTCCTATAAACCTTTATAGACTTTTTCCATTTACCTGGACCTCCTAAGTCATCAACATTATTGCATATTAATCATAAAAGAGCATTTAAAGTGGTTTTTAACTATGTTTTGTGTCTGCTGTTTGAATTAGATTTTTGCTCATTAAGCTACGGAATCTTGTCACTTTCCGCAGCTGCTTCAACTTTTCGCAGCCATTTTGTTAAAGTCTATATTGCAGGTGTCTTCAGGAAAATCAAGCCACATGGGCAAGTTGGAAATGACATGGATATGGACCGAGTCCTATTGGCTCAGTCGAATTCACCAAAGAAGGTCGTGGTCAAAGGTAGTCAAGCGGTGGTCAACCTAAGAGTCCTACGGTGACAGAACTCCGTTTTTCACCACGTGAAGAATTGCGTGGCCATTCTGAAAATCTCAGGGGACATATCAACACCTGTGACCTGCTCCATAAGTCGAATCCAACGACCACCCTCCATAGATTTAATCTTCACGGCAGCCATAATGCTAGATTTCTGGACGTGGTTGTTCACGTGTCTTTTATCAGCGTAGATTGTAGGAAAGTAGTTATGTCATCCTCTGTTATAAATAATGCGTTCTCATATGCATAATAGTTAGTTTTTGTAATGTAATTTTGCTGTAAAGAAATCCCACTGTGCTGTGACATTATTTCCTTGTTATGACTGCGTTTTGAATACATGAGAAGACTCTGTTCATAAGCATAATTCGTGGTTGATAGCTGTTCACCGAGGATTGTGCAGAGGGCCCCTGCACACGTCGAGGTTTTGTTTATTGCTGTATAGTTTCATGCTTTATTTCCTTACGTTCATTATGCCATAATTATTCACGTGTATATATTACATCTCTCATGGTATTAACGTTTTATTTCTGTCCATAATTCTTCATGCTTTATACTGCTGTTAACTGATCAAAGTTTTTGTTCCAGATTACAGTAGGTAGCCCGGGCATTTGCACATAGTTTTTACAATGACTAATGACATGGAATCAGTCTTGTCCTTCTGCTGATTTATTTTTCTTAGCTTTTAATTCCAACACTGTTTTATTTATTTCAGTTTTGTACATTTGCTTTATTAGTTAGATTAGATATTAAATTACTCATGTCATTATCAGTTACCTTCGAAAGCCATAGCGAGACTAATGGTGAGGGATTGAAGTATGAGTGTGTAGTTTGATATTAGTTTATTTTTCTGCAAGTTAGATATTAAATTACTCATGTCATTATCAGTTACCTCCGAAAGCCATAGCGAGACTAATGGTGAGGGATTGAAGTATGAGTGTGTAGTTTGATATTAGTTTATTTTTCTGCAAGTTAGATATTAAATTGCTCATGTCATTATCAGTTTCCTCCGAAAGCCATAGCGAGACTAATGGTGAGGGATTGAAGTATGAATGTGTAATTTGATATTAGTTTATTTTTCTGCAAATTAGATATCAGATTTCTCAAGTTGTTTATGATTACCTCCGAAAGCCATAGCGAGACTAATGGTGAGGGGTCAGAATATGAGTTGATGTAATTTGATTTTAGCTTTACTTTGCTTGCAATTCTTAGATTTATTTGAGCACAATTTCTTTTGTATTTAGACAGCAGCAAGGGTAATGGGTTTCATGATCAATAGTTCACTGTTTGTTTGACTAGTATAGTGGCACATTTTCATTTTCTTTTAGGAATTAATTTTGTCATTGCATGTTTTAAAACCCTTTTGAAGTTTGAAGTTTGGGAAATCATTATAAAGGACATCATTACCTTGAACATTTATATCCATACTTGTCTTTTAGAATTTCCATCTCACATTAGGAAACCAACCAAGATAAAAACCCCCAAGATCAATAAAAAACCCAAAAATGACAAAAAAGTAAGAGATAGGTTATCTTGCACATATAGTGCACCACACTTCGTCAGCTTACGAATCCCAGATTGACAAATTAATGTAGAAATTTAGGACACACTAAATTTACCAAACATGTGGTATTCAAATTTTCTCCTGGTGAGTGCCTTTGTCAAGATATCAGCATCCTGATCCTCCGTAGGAATGTATGAAAGTAACATGATCTTCCGCTGCACACAATCTCTGATATGATGATACTGGATGTCAATCTGTTTAGATCTATCATGAAATACTGGATTAACCGAGAGTTTGATGCAACTCTGATTATCACAATATATCACAGTAGGATCTAAGTGTGAACCGAACAACCCGACCAGGATCTTCCTCATCCATATAACCTTGCATGCAGCCAAACTCGCTGCCATATACTCGGCCTCTGCTGAAATGAGTGCCACAGATCTCTGCTTCCTGCTGTACCAAGAAACTGCTATCGACCCGATACTGAAAATCCCTCCAAATGTGCTCTTTCTGTCCGTTGGGCTCCCTGCCCAATCTGCATCCATGAAGCCACACAGCTTCACCTCAACCGACTATCTGTACCAAAGTCCATATCCCGATGTGCCTCTGAGATATCTCAATACATGCTTGCCTGCCTTCCAGAAGAGCTTGGTAGGCTTAACCATAGCTTGTGAAAGCTGGTTAACAACATAGCATATGTTGGGTCGTGTATTGACCAGATACATAAGCGATCCCACCAACTGTCGATAAACAGTGGCATCCACTACCTCCGCCGAAGTAGCATCCTCCTTCCTCCAACCACCAGGAAGAGGAGTATCAATAGGCTTGTAGCCATGCATGTTGAACTTCTCCAGTATCTTCCGAGCATATTTTCCCTGAGAAACAAATAGTCCATCATTGCGCTGCCAAATTTCCACTCCCAGGAAATAATGAAGGAGGCCCAAGTCCTTCATCTCAAACTCTTTTGCAAGATCATCCTTGCATGAAAGTATTAACAACTCATCACCTGTCAAAATCAAATCATCTACATAAAGTACAATGATCAGCAACTTACCCTCCACCACTATCTGGTATAGGTTCAGATCCACCTCACTCTTGGAGAATCTAAGTCCAGTGAAATAACTGTCTATCCATGTGTACCAAGCACGAGGTGCTTATTTCAACCCATACAACGCTCTCTTGAGCCTGCACACATGCGACTCACTGCTGAAGATCTCGAAACCTTCGGGCTGCTCTATGTACACCTCCTCCTCAATCACCCCATTGAGGAACGCAGTCTTCACATCCATCTGATGAATGTGCCACCCCATCTGCACTGAGAGAGCTAGGATCGTCCGTATGGAAGAATAGCTTGCGACAGGTGCAAAGGTTTCCTCATAATCAATTCCCTCAATCTGTGAAAAGCCTTGGACAACAAATCTTGCCTTGTACTTCTCCACACTCCTGTCAGCTGCCTGCTTCACTTTGTAGATCCATCTCGAATCCACTACTGATTTCCCTTCTGGCCTTGGGACAATCTCCCATGCATTGTTTCTGACAATCGAATCATACTCTTCCACCATGGCATCTACCCATGCAGGATCCTCCACAGCTTCCTCGAAAGAGGATGGATCTATCACGATACATTGAATCATGAGAGCCATGTATCCAGTGTACCGATTAGGTGACTCTCTCTATCTGCGCTGTGATGTAGGTGCTCCTACAACCTTCTCTACATCTTGAGCCAGTCGCTCAGCTTCTGTAGTGCGCTTCCGCCCTCTGATGGTTGGCGTTGCATGAGTGGTCTCTTCCACTCCATGAACCTCATCTTGTAGATGATCCACATCCTGAGACTCATCCTTAGGAACTAATAGCTCCTCATCTGCATGCAAGTGTGGCTCCCTCTCAAGCGAACACTTCATGGCTTTCTCCTCGTGAAATTTGATATCCCGTCGCACAACATTCTTACGACTGTCTGGAAAATACACACAATAGTTGTGGGGCGTATCAGTGTACCCCAAAAATATCCCAACCTCTGCAGTCGGCTCCAGCTTCTTCCTGGCATCCTTCGTCACATGAATGTAAATAGGTGAACCAAAAATCCTCAAATGGAAAATATCAGGCCTCTTACCAGAAAACGCCTCCTCGGGTGTACTCATGCCAAGTATCCTATGAGGACAATGGTTCTGCAAATATACTGCAGTATTGCATGCCTCAGCCCACAAGTGTATGGGAAGGCCCTAATCATGCAACATCACCCGTGTAGCACCCATGATCGTTCTGTTATTCTGCTCAGCAACCCCATTTTGTTGTGGGTTATGAGGTGCTATGAGCTCTCTTCAAATTCCTTCTGTGCTGCAAAATTCCTTGAATTCGCCAGAGATGAATTCACCACCATTGTCACTCCTTAGAGCCTTCACTTGCTTCCCCAATTCTTTCTCAACCAATGCCTTGAACTCACATAACTTTGAGTATGTCTCGCTCTTCTTTTGCATGAAGAATATCCAGCACTTACGAGAAAAATCATCAACAAATATCACATAGTACCTGTGCTTTGATGTCGAAGCTACTGATAAAGGTCCACATACATCTGTGTGAATTATCTCAAGGATCGTCGTGGCGCGACTATCCTTCTCGTGAAAGGTGGCTTTCACAAATTTTCCCAAGTTACACCCCTTGCACTGATCTGACTGTGCAAGAGTGCCCTTAGGAAGCCCAGTAGAAATATGCTGCAGTATCTTCAAAGCTCCATGGTGAAGGTGGCCCAATCTCCGGTGCCACAGCTCGCCATCATCTCGGCTCACCACTCCTTCTGCCTTGCTTGCCATTATTGTGCAACCATCTACCTGTAATTGATAAAGGTTCTTAACTCGAACCCCTATCCTCTAGGTCTCACCAGTTGCCTTACTACGCAGGAAAGCCTTTCCCTCGCTAAAGACAACATCATATCCCTTGTCTTCTAACATGGCCACTGAGATAAGATTCTTCTTCAATCCTGGAACATGCATCACTTTCTTCAATACGAAGGGTTTACCAGACTCCCTCTCAAAGGAAATGGTACCGATACCAGTCGCACTGTATCTACCATCATCGCCCACCTCGATGTGCACTCCAAGATCTTTCTCATCCAGATCAATAAATAGATCTTTATCTCCGGTCATATGAAAAGATGCACCACTGTCAAGAAACCACACTGAACCCATCACACTTGAGAACAAGCATGCGATCAGCGAAAAATATAGCTCAAACTACAAGGCTAAGGTCTCTCCAGCTACAGATCCAGCAGCCTGCTTATTTTTATTCTTCTGTGGACAATTAGTGGCGTAATGTCCGTGTTGGTGACAGTGAAAGCACTTCACCTTGGACATGTCCTTCTTCTTTCCTTTCACACCGGATTGAGAAGCATTCTTCTTGCTCTTCCCCTTCTTTGCTTTGGTAGCCAAAGCACAATTTTCTTCATCCGAGTTCTTTGATGAAGATCTGTCCCTGGTACTTCGCCTTATCTCCTCTTGCACAAGATCCGACCAAAGTCGCTCCCATCCTGGCAATTTCTCCTGACCATTGACAGAGTCTTGATAGGAATGCCAACTCTTCGGAAGCCCAAGGAGAGCTAAGCTCACCAAGTCTTCATCATCAACAGTCACCCCCACACTTCCTAGCTCATCCCTGCATTGGATGAACTTCGTGAGGTACTTGGGCATACTGTCGCCTTTATCCATTTTTATGTTTCTGAGTTTATCCTTGAGCGCCAAAATTCCTCTGGTCGCTCTTGCCTTGGAATAAGTCTATCAATGCTTTCCACATCAAGAATGGAGAAGCCTTACCATGAAGTTTGGACACTATGATCCTTCACACCTTCCAACATAATTCTTTGACACTTTGCTGTCTTCTTTTGCCATGCGTCAAGTGCGGCAGCATCGCCAGAAGCAGGTTTTGGAATTTTTTCATCTATGAACTCCTTCAACCCATTGTCATCTAACACCGCCTCCATCCTCTCCTTCCATGCAATATAATTCAAGCTGCCCTCAAGGGCATACTCCAATCGCAATCCGTTGAAAGACATCTCAACTTTGACACCAAGAAAACACTGCTGCAAATTCGAATTCCACCAGCTCACAACTCAACCGCTTTAATGTTTTGCAATTGCTCCAATGATAAATATCGCTTTGATACCATGTAGAAATTTGAATAAATGATATATTATTCACCAAGATTCTCCTAATCACACACTATTTTAACTTCAAGCACAATACAGAATCTTTTCTACCATTGATCATTAATTGCGGAAATATAAACAATCGCATGCGCACATTAAAACCATAAACAATCACACATATGAACACAGTATTTCATGGGAAATATTAAAGCTGAAAACCCCCAAATATCTATATATTACATGTCATAGAGATCATGTAACAATAATTGCACAAAGCTCCTCACAAGCTCTCAGCACAATCTCGAATTGCTACACAATAATCAAGCTAGATCTAGCAAAACACATGCTCCAAGATCTGCCACCTGATAGCCTGCCTCTACTGCGCAATCAAGGCTGAAGAATGGCTCATAAATAACTTCGACTCACCTGGCTTGTACTGCGCAATCCTCATTGGCATCTCCAGTCACTGGTTGTTGCAAATCATGTAACAGTATAGTCACAACTGATAGTCACACTGCTCTTTCACCTATCTCTTCACTGGTCTCCACTGAAACTGTCTATGCACTGAAGTTAACTGATGTATTATTTAGTTGATTAATGAGTTTATAATTAGTGAATTAATTAATAATTAATTCACACCACTCACACTAGTGTATCAATCACTTAGACTAGATACAACTAGCTCAACTATGTTTAGATTAGTTAAACTGAACACAACTCTATCAACTTCCTCAATCAACTCCACGAAACTCTCTCACATGAGTTCTAACTGAAGTATTCATGCGATAGCTCCACTTAACCCTCAGGAATATTGTAATTCCTTCTGTCAGCTCCTGTGCCACATCTGTGCACTTAACTGAAGTGCTCCAAGAGAATAAGATAATGTTTATAGTCCAAATATTATTAAGAGCTAATAATATTCGATATATCTATTTTTAGACTAGCAGTCTAAAAATAGATTCCGCCCAATATGTATAAAAATAGAAGTCTGTCTATTTTTCCAACTTGAATAACCATCCACAAATAGCATCCTGCAACTCATAGAACATGATCCATATGTCTAAAAATAGACTTTGCGCCAAAAATAGCCTGCGGGCCCACTTAGTGAAGGCGACTTCTTTCCACTAAGCTCATCATCTTGTTGCAATCTCAACACATATTTTTCCAGTTTCTCTTATTGAAACTGATGAGGATATGCCATCAGGGCCAATGCATAACCAAGGGTTAGAAAAACATGCTGATTTAGAATAGAATCATATCACTACGCAAAGGACCCTTGATCTAATCAAGGAAGAGATGAAGAACCTTCCTAGTTTTTCATTGATGAACTACATTCAACCCTTTGAGTTGAAGTGTAGAATTTCAGAAGATGGGATGAGTATGATCCTATGTACAATGGCTAGCTATGAGTTCAGCATTGTGCCTTGCTTTGAGACAACACATGTATCACCTTGCAGATCTACAACACTGTTAATGAGAAGCAGTGAGAAGAGGAGGACCCATTCCTTATGGGAGCAATCATATGGAAGCTTCATTCATGAAGCAATGGAGAGAAATATTATAGATGGTAGACATCTTGATATGGGAAATATTTTCCCCTTTCAAGATGACTCTTTCTCAATGAGCATCTCATAGCTCGAAGAGAAACTTCTACCTACAGAAAAGCCACAACATTATTGGTTTTGGAAGGCCATTTATGAGAAGAAGGTCTCATTAAGAGATCTCATAGGAGGTTCACTTCAACATGCCATGGAGTGCAAAGTTCTTCATCAGTTTGGGGAGAATGGTATTATACAAAGGGAGGATACCATGTTTATGCAAAACATCTTTCATCATCTACACTGGGATGAGTGGGTGAGGATGATAAGAAAGGAGTTGCATGACCACTTGCAGATATATGACATGGGCCAGAAAGAAGCTTGGTTACTCTAGTTTCTCTTGGGTGATTTTGGTTACTACCCAAAGGCTCCTTTTTTTTTTATCCATGCCTTGAATAAAACTCATGTAATGGAGGAAGCATGGCTACGCTGGCTGCTCTTGGGTGAGTATGGTTACCACCCAATAGCTCATATTTTATTGACTCATGCCTTGTGTATCAATGACAGTATGCAGCAAAAGAAGGCATGTTCCATTTGGTTGATCTTGAGAGAGTTTGGCCATCACATGGCATCTCCTATGTCTATGTGTTTTGTATTGTGTATAACTTGGCATGATACTCCCTTGATGTGTATTGATGGTGTTTTATTATATGGGGATGATGTGACATTCCACATGTCTATCAATATGTTTTTACTCCATGATGCACATGAGGAGGTGAAAAGGTAGCAAGATCTCTTGTTGCTTTGGTTGCTTTTGGGGGAGTTTGGCTTGTCCATCTTGCATGGTGGAGATGGAGGATGGTAGGAAGAGGCCCTACTCTGGTGGTTACTATTGGGAGAATATTGTTTGAAATATTTGTCTACCCATATGTCTCTATTTCTTATTTTTCATACTTTTGGAATGATGCTTGGATTCAATAAGGCCAACCGGGCTAAGAATGAGGGCATGTTAATGCTCAATCTACTTCATAAAGCATGGTATGAAGGGATGTTTTATGAGATGGAGCTTCTCCGTTGTGGGAAGAACAAATTTATATTATGTATCTCATGTATAGATGATGATGTTGGGCAACTTATGGTTTTCACTTGGAACTTCTTGGAGAAATAAGGACATTTAACTACAAAGTTAGAGGTCATTCTATACATTCTCGGGAGACAACTTTGGAACCAAACATGCATAACACATTGCAAAAAATGGAGGAGGCCTTCCTTATGTGGATGGAATTTGGAGGGGAATAGATGGATTTGCATCTACTTTTGTAGTTGCTTGAGGAAAAGAAATATTTTTCTGGGCAGGACTATAATATTCCCAATTTTTCACAAGATAATTAGAATATTAGAGTTTTTAATTTCCTTATTTAATTAAGTAAATAAAAGGGTGGAGGAACCCATAATCCTCAAAGATGAATAAGATCCAATTCTGATGTGTGAATGTGGATTAATTAAACATAGATCTACATAATGGAGTAGTGGAGTGTAGAAATTAGCTGAATAAATCACTTATTCAATGGAGATTAACCCGATTACACATCAATTTCGAATTGCATGCATAACACATAATCTCATCTACAATTAATTGTCACATGCGGAAATAATAGAAGCGATCGCACATCAAATCAATCACACATTAACTCAGTATGTATGGGGAAAGCCTATAGCTGAAAACCCCGCAGCTATTGTGTATATTATAATGGAGAAATCGTGTAACCAACAAAGTACAATACTCCTCACAAGTACTCAGTACTTTCTCATAAAGTCACACACAATCTAACTCAGTTTTGAACAAGTCTCGGGTTCAAAACTCACTGCTGACTGCCTTGCCTCTATTGCGCAATCATGGCTTGTATATGAAGAGATCCAAGGTTCGAATCCCCTTGGCTTGACTGCGCAATTGTCATGGACAATTCCTCCAAGTGTAATGCAAATCCCATGCAAAACTGATCCTCCAACCGATAGCTTTACTCACCCTTTCATCTACCTCTTCCACTGGTCTCCACTGAACTGATCATGCACTGTAGTGAACTGAAGTGTTCTTGAGTTGACTAATGAGTTAATATTTAGTGAATTAAATATTATTTAATTCACTCCACTCATATCTAGTTGATTAGTTAGTTAACTAATCCCAACTAGTTCAACTAAAACAAACAAAACACAACTCCACTATCTGTCCCGTTAACTCCTCCAAAACTTCTGCCACTGAAGTCTAACTGAAGCCAACCATGCAAGATGCCATCAAACCCTAGGAACCACGTGATTCCTTGTGTCAGTTGCATGAGCCACCTCCATGACTCAAACTGAAGTGCGCCAAGAGAGTAAATTGTTGTTTATAGTCAAAATATTATTAAGGGTAAATAATATTTGACTTCCATATTTTTAGGAGATCAGTCTAAAAATAGCCTGGGTCCTAAAAATTAGGGTCTCATCTATTTTTACCGACATGTCACATCCATCAAGAATCTCCAAGTAGAATTCCCAAATTATGCTTCGTATGTCTAAAAATAGACATAGTCTAAAAATAGACTTTGCGCCAGAATTTGCCTGCGGGCCCACTTAGTGAAGGCGACTTCATTTCACTAAGCTCCATCATCTCGCTGCATTCTCAACACTCCCTCTCAGCAAGATATGGATTATCTGCAATCCCTATCCTGCCTCTGTGGAATTCGAACTTGCTCCTGGTGAGCGCCTTCGTCAGGATGTCGGCATCCTGATCCTCCGTGGGAACATATGAAAGCATCATGATCCTCCGCCGAACACAATCTCTGATGTGATGGTACCTGATGTCGATATGTTTGGACCTATCATGAAAAACTGGATTAGCCGAGAGCTTGATGCAGCTCTGGTTATCACAGTAGATCACTGTAGGCTCCAAATGCAACCTGAACAAACCTGCGAGGATCTTTCTCATCCAAATAGCCTCACATGCAGCCAAGCTTGCTGCCATGTACTCGGCCTCTGCTGAACTGAGTGCCACGGATCTCTGCTTCCTGCTGTACCAGGAACCTGCTGTCGACCCAATGCTGAAAACTCCTCCAGAAGTGCTCTTCCGGTCCGTTGGACTCCCTGCCCAATCTGCATCAGTGAAACCAGAAAGTTTCACTCCATCCTCCTGTCTGTACCATAGACCATATCCCGATGTGCCTCTGATATAGCGCAATACATGCTTGCCCGCCTTCCCAAAGAGCTTGGTAGGCTTAACCATAGCTTGCGAAAGCTGGTTAACTGCATAGCATATATCGGGTCGAGTATTGACCAGATACATCAACGACCCCACCAACTGTCGATAGACAGTGGCATCCACTACCTCCTTCGAAGTAGCATCTCCCTTCCTCCATCCACCAGGAAGAGGGGTATCAACAGGCTTGCAGCCTTGCATGTTGAACCTCTCCAGAATCTCCCGGGCATACTTGCCCTGAGAAACAAACAGTCCTCCGCTGCGCTGCCAAATCTCCAATCTCAGGAAATAATGAAGGATGCCCAGGTCCTTCATCTCAAACTCTCGTGCAAGATCCTCCTTGCATGAAAGTATCAACTGCTCGTCGCCAGTCAAAATCAGATCATCTACATACAGTACGATGATCAACAGCTTCCCCTCCACCACAATCTGGTACAGGTTTGGATCCGCCTCACTCTTGGAGAATCCAAGCCCGGTGAAGTAGCCGTCTATCCGAGTGTACCAAGCACGAGGTGCTTGCTTCAGCCCGTACAGTGCTCTCTTGAGTCGGCACACATGCGACTCACTGCTGAAGATCTCAAAACCTTCAGGCTGCTCTATGTACACCTCCTACTCAATAACTCCATTGAGGAACGCAGTCTTCACATCCATCTGATGAATGTGCCACCCCATCTGCGCCGAGAGAGCAAGGATCGTCCGTATGGAAGAGTACCTTGCGACAGGTGCAAAAGTCTCCTCATAGTCAATCCCCTCGATCTGTGAGAAGCCACGGGCGACAAATCTCGCCTTGTACTTCTCCACACTCCCGTCAGCCGCCTGCTTCACCTTGTAGATCCATCGCTAACCTACAACTGATTTCCCAACCGGTCTTGGGACAATCTCCCATGCACTGTTCCTGATGATCGAATCATATTCTTCGATCATGGCATCAACCCATGCGGGTTCCTCCACAGCTTCCTCAAAAGAGGATGGCTTCGTCACAACACATTGACTCATAAGAGCCATGTATCCAGTGTACCGATCCGGTGACTGTCTCTGTCTGCGCTGTGCTGTAGGTGGTCCTACAACCTTCTCTGCATCCCGAGCCAGTCGCTCAGCTTCTGTAGTGCGCATGCGCCCTCTGATGGTTGGCGCTGCCCGGGTGGTTTCTTCCACCTCCTGAACCTCCTCTTGTGGCTGATCCACATCCGGAAGCTCCTCCTTAGGAACTAACAGCTCCTCATCTGCATGCAAGTGTAGCTCCCTCTCAAGCGAACACCGCATGGCTTTCTCCTCCTGAAATTTTATATCCCGTCGCACAACAGTCTTGCGACTGTCTGGCACATACACCCGATAGTTGTGAGGTGTATCAGTGTACCCCACAAATATTCCAACTTCAGCAGTTGGATCAAGCTTCCTTCTCGCATCCTTCGTCACATGCATGTAGACAGGAGAACCAAAAATCCGCAAATGGGAAATATCAGGCCTCTTGCCAGAATAAGCCTCCTCTGGTGTACTCATGCTAAGAACCTTGTGAGGACAACGGTTCTGCACATACACTGCTGTATTGCATGCCTCAGCCCACAAGTGAAGGGGTAGGCCCTGATCATGCAACATCGCCCGTGCAGCACCCACGATCGTTCTGTTCTTCCGCTCAGCCACCCCGTTCTGCCGTGGGTTATGGGGTGCGATGAGCTCTCTCCGAATCCCTTCTGCGCTGCAGAACTCCTTGAATTCAGCCGAGATGAATTCACCACCGTTATCACTCCTTAGAGCAATCACCTTCTTCCCCGACTCCTTCTCGACCAGTGCTTTAAACTCACAGAACTTCGCAAATGTATCGCTCTTCTTCGGCATGAAGAAGATCCAGCACTTTCGAGAGAAATCATCAACAAAGATCACACAATACCTGTGCTTTTCTGTCGAAGCAACAGAGAAAGGACCACACACGTCTGTGTGAACTCTCTCAAGGATCGTCGTGGCGCGACTATCCTTCTCGTGAAATGTGGCTTTCACATACTTCCCTAAAGTACACCCCTTGCACTGATCTGACTGCGCAAGGGTGCCCTTAGGAAGTCCAGTAGAAATCTGCTGCAGAATCTTCAAAGCTCCATGGTGAAGATGGCCCTATCTCCTGTGCCATAGTTCGCCCTCATCATCCCGGCTCACCACATCTCCAGCCTTGCATGCCATAGCTGCGCAGTCATCTACCTGCAACTGATAAAGGTTCCGAGTTCGAACCCCTATCTTCCGGGTCTCTCCAGTAGTCTTACTGCGCAGGAAGGCTTTTCCTTCGCTGAAGACCACATCATACCCCTTATCCTCCAACATCGCTACTGAAATCATGTTCTTCTTCAATCCAGGTACATGCATGACATCCTTTAAGACAAAGGGTTTACCAGACTCCCTCTAAAAGGATACGGTACCGATACCAGTCGCACTGTATCTACCGTCATCGCCCATCTCGATGTGCATACCCAAATCTTTGTCCTCCAGATCTGAGAACAACTCCCGATCTCCCGTCATATGAAATGACGCACCGCTGTCCAAGAACCACACCGATCCCATCACACTTGAAACTAAGCATGCAATCAGTGAAAAGTCAAGCTCGAACTGTGAAGCCAAAGCTTCTCCATCTGCAGATCTTCCCGCTTGCTTGTTCTTCTTCTTCTTTGGACAATTGGTAGCATAATGTTCGTGATCATGGCAGTGAAAACACTTCACTTTCGCCATATCCTGCTTCTTGCCCTTAGCTCCAGAATGAGAGGTTTTCTTACCCTTCCCTTTCTTAGCTTTGGACATCAAAGCGCAATTTTCTTCATCAGCTCCCTTTGATGAAGATCCATCTCGAGTAGTCCTCCTTATCTCCTCCTGCATGAGATCCGCCCAAAGGCGCTCCCATCCCGGCAGCTTCTCCCGACCATTGACACTATCTTGATATGAGTGCCAAGCCTTCGGAAGACCAAGGAGAGCCAGCTCGACCATATCCTCTTCATCGACAGTAACTCCCACACTTCCCAGTTCATCTCTGCATTGAGTGAACTTCGTGAGGTATTTAGCGATACTGTCGCCCTTCTCCATCTTGATGTTCCTGAGCTTGTCTTTGAGCGCCAGCTTCCTTTGGTCACTCTTACTCCGGAATAGATCCGTCAAAGCTTTCCACATTAAATATGGAGTAGCCTTTCCATGCAGGCTGGATACAATATGATCCTTGACGCCCTCCAACAGGATCCTTCGACATTTCGCGATCTTCTTTTGCCATGCATCGACCAAAGCTGCATCAGTGGGCTTTGGGACATCCGCATCCACGAACTCCTTCAGTCCATTATCTTCTAACACTGCTTCCATTCGATCCTTTCATGCAACATAGTTCAAACTGCCTTCAAGAGCATATTCGAGTCGCAATCCATTGAAAGAAGACATCTTTCAACACCGGCACCAAGAAAATCAACCTTCTGCAAAATTCGAATTCCAAACTCCAAGCTCTATCGCTTCCGATCTATACTTGAAAACAAATTATTTCCAAATCAGAGATTGACTGCAAAGGGCATTCACCAGATTTTTCACCTTACAAAGAAGGATGAATATTCCGGAGGCTACCTGGCCCGCATGCAGACTCTGTCCGAGGAAATAAGTTTGCAATCACCGTAATAGATCTCGACAATTAATCTCGCTCCGATACCATGTAGAAATTAGCCGAATAAATCACTTATTCACTGAAGATTAACCTGGTCATATATCAATTTCGAATTGCATACATAACACATAACCTTCTTCTACAATTAATTGTCACATGCGGAAATAACAGAAGCAATCTCACATCAATTCAATCACACATTAACTCAGAATGTATGGGGAAAGCCTATAGCTGAAAACCCCGCAACTATTGTGTATATTATAATGGAGAAATCAAGTAACCAAACAAGTACAATACTCCTCACAAGTACTCAGTACTCTCTCATGAAGTTACTCACAATCTGACTCAGTTTTGAACAAGTCTGAGGTTCAAAACTCCCCGCCAATTGCCTTGCCTCTATTGCGCAATCATGGCCCGTATATGAAGAGGTTCAAGGTTCGAATCCCCTTCCCTTGATTGCGTAATTTTCATGGACAATTCCTCCAAGTGTAATGCAAATCTCATGCAAAACAAATCTACCAACTGATAGCTTTACTCACCCTTTCATCTACCTCTTCCACTGGTCTCCACTGAACTGATCATGCACCGTAGTGAACTGAAGTGTTTTGAGTTGACTAATGAGTTAATATTTAGTAAATTAAATATTATTTAATTTACTCCACTCATATCTAGTTGATTAGTTAGTTAACTAATCCCAACTAGTTCAACTAAAACAAACAGAACACAACTCCACTACTTGTCCCGTTAACTCCTCCAAAACTCCTGCCACTGAAGTCTAACTTAAGCCAACCATGCAAGATGCCATCAAACCCTAGGAACCACGTGATTCCTTGTGTCAGTTGCATGAGCCACCTCCATGACTCAAACTGAAGTGCGCCAAGAGAGTAAACTGCTGTTTATAGTCAAAATATTATTAAGGGTAAATAATATTTGACTTCCATATTTTTAGGAGATCAGTCTAAAAATAGTCCGGGTCCTAAAAATTAGGGTCTCATCTATTTTTACCGACATGTCGCATCCATCAAGAATCTCCAAGTAGAATTCCCAAATTATGCTCCGTATGTCTAAAAATAGACATAGTCTAAAAATAGACTTTGCGCCAGAATTTGCCTGCGGGCCCACTTAGTGAAGGCGACTTCATTTCACTAAGCTCCATCATCTTGCTGCATTCTCAACAGCAACTACTAATGTGAAAGGAGTGGAGAACATGTCTCATTAATGAGATAGATGACAGAGGTTGAAGCAATCAACTGAGATCATGGAGGGAATCTAATGTAAGATGATAGAGCATTCATGATGAAGTGATGGAGGAAGTCATGCACTTAATGAACACATTATGGAGAGGTGCACATTGCATGTAGACAGGATGGAGGACTTGGAGAGACAACACAATCAAACATGGAGGAATATGTCCACATGAACAACACAATTTAGAGGCAGGCCAGGGCTTGGGAGGGCTCACTTTGTATATAAAGGAGATGAAGGCAACATTGGAGGCATGCTTCAGTTTATGATTTGATGATCTATTTAAATATGGATTTGTCAGGTGACATTTCTATGCACTCTTATGTTGTTTAGCTAAGTTTGCAGTGTTATTTAGCATAGGGTGTTCCCGAGCATGAATCCCACCCTTACCCAAGAAGGACTTGTGTGCCTACCCTGGGATGGTCATTTTGTGCTGCCATTCATCATCAGGCATTGGTGCCACACCATTTCCACTCTCTGCAGAACACATTCCTTCAGGAATTATGTAATTTTTGAAGATCATTTTTGGAGGAGGAGGTTGTCATTATTATATCAGCTGGAGAACTGGTGGAGGAGTATTCCTATCACCTTGGACTTCAAGATTAGAAATCCTAGGGCCTCATTTCAGATCTAGCATCAGGCCAAACTTTATTGACCTCCTATCAGTAGTAGTACCATCAAGGATTATGCAGTCCATCATTTCATATCCAGAGGAGGAAGGAAGTTGTTAGCATTTCAACTAGTAATCCCGTGAGGGATCATCCCCTCACCTTGCCATCACCATTTCCATCAGCCTAGAGATTATTTGCTGCATTTCACGTCAGGCTTGAATCTCTCCATCTTGTATAGCATAGCTTCTTCAGCAGCTACATATTCAATTGCTGCATTTTGAGGAGGAGGAAGGAGAGACAAGATCTCAAGCTTCTCGCTTGGAGATCCGAAGGAGGGATCAGCCCTTAAAGCTCAGATCTGATTGTACATCATATTGCATCCATCATATGATCAGATCTAGCTCAAATATGTAGACCCAACAGTTGTAGAGTGAAACCCTAAGAGGGTGATTTTCCAAACTCATAGATCTGTAAAATCCTTTATGGATTATCTTGGGTTTCCATCACATTGGACAGATCTCGAATCTTGGAATCATCAGAGCTCCTGAGCTCCATAGATATGAATTTCCCTTTGCAGCAACTATATGTACATCATCATCAAAGGGGAAAACACAATATTGCTTCATTAATTAAAGGTGCCCACTATGAGGAGGCATATGACACAATGATGGAGAGGGTGTTTATTTTGAAGGGCATGCAACCTAATGATAAAAATGGACTCATCATGAAGGGACGTGCAATGTAGCGGTAGAGTGTATAATTGCTTAGAGAAAGGTTTATATATAAACGTCATAACCTTTACATATTCCTATGTTCATTGCAGGTTTGAGATTGAGCACAAAGGCTCAATCCAAACCCTCAAGCGATTCCCTGTGACACAAAAAATTTAGTCCCTTTATAACTAGAAATTTTCCAAAAAAACACCCATTATCCAAAACATTTACATTCCATTTTTTACTATTTTTTTTGGTTTAGTTTGACTTATTGTTTTCCTTGGTGAAATAAATTTTCCTTTCTTCCCAACTTGAGTTCGACCCGTGTTTTTTACAAGTTCTGACGAGCCATGTTTTGGTAAGTGCACGTTGTTGTTCTTGGATTATTCATTATCTACATAATATTCTGTTAGCCACCTTTAAAATTTGTTATACCAAAATGTGGCTAAATCATTTTTTGGAGCCTTCAAGGAACAAATTTTATTGCAAAAAAATGTTACCTCTTGAAGACTCTTGAAGGCCTCATGCCTCTGTCCAAAATCTCCACTGTTGTGCCCATTTTACACTATGGAATTATGTTGATTTCATGTGAACAGATTGCTGCAAAATCCCTTTTCCCCCCTCCTCCATTAAAAAAATAACCTTCATTTTCTCCCCTTTTCTCCCCATAAAATCCTTCATTTTCATATTTTTCCCCTTTCCCCTCTCTCAAAAACCCTTTGATAAGGTTTAAGACTCTTTCTTTGCCTTATCGAAACCCTCACAACCATTGAAAAACTTGAAAATTTTCATAAAAATCACATTTTTGTATTACAGACTTAAGCCCCCTTGGGATAAGTTTTAAGCCACTTCCCCTCCACGTGCCCACACCCTAGAACCAGGTGCTAGACCCACAAAGCGCTTATCGCATCGCAAAATCTGAGTGCATAAGTCTATTTTCCATGTTTAAAACTCCGATGCCGATTAGCCTTGTATATTATAGCCCCCGATCATATTGCTTTTCATATAGACCAAGGCCCCACAGTCGGGCACCTATCCACTTCGTATATATAAAACCATCCTGACACATGAAACCTTTGTTTATATTAATTTTTTTGTGTTTTTTGCAGGGCTTGAAAAGGTTTATGTCGGTGCAAAACTTAATTCGCTCCCCACTGTCGATTTGATCTACAGATCGACGACCCACAAATCAATCACCCCAGTGGTCCACATGGTCAATCACTGTACAAAACCGGAGCAGTTTTGATCGCACTGCCTTTGAAAGGAAAGTTGTATTCCCCGTTTGGACGGGATCAATGACACGGGCCGACACGGGGTGGGGTGGGGTGGGTTGTTGGGTAAAATGTTGGGGCAGATGCCAGGCCAAGGATCTGATCTGCAGATCGACAGCCCAAAAATAGTCGCCCTGGTCCCCACAGGCATGATAGCAGTCAGCGGTCCCACAGAACCGGTGGTCCCAAACACCTAGTCAGCATCCATGCGGCAACAATGGATTGGAGTGGGTCTCGTTTGATTGCTCGCACGGTCGTGAAATCCGGACCTGGGGAACTTTATATGGCGGATTTCATAAAAATTTCGGGTCACAAACACCCTGACGTCAGCAAACACCTTTTGTGACTCAAAATGGTTATACAGCTTGGTTTTATCAAAAATTTTGAAGTCCGGGTATGATATTTAATAAACGGTGATTATATGATTTTTCCATTGTGACGAAGAAAAAGCCGAAGGCTGGGGTTTTAATTCTCGTGCCTTTGATTCTTTAAAGAGAAGCCATCTATGGTTCAAATTTCTGTGCCTTGTCAATACTCCAAAGGCATTGATGCCTCACGAGCCGTGCGGAGCACTACACACCAAAAGAACATAGTAAATGAATCAAAAATCAAAGAGTATCAGTGTCGAAGATAGAACACACCAGAATGGAAGATTAAAGAGAGATCTGGGGGGATTACGGCTAAGATTGATTATCAAAAGCCTAATCCTCCCAATTAAGACACAGTTAAAATGAAATCAAAGTGTTTATCGGACGGCAAGGCCTCCACTGCCACATCTGAGGCAAATTGATTCCTCCTAGATACCACAGTGCCACCTGTGCCTCAAAGCATTAAAACAGAGGCCAAAGTTATTGATCAAGATCAAATATTTGCCTCAAGCGCAGCCGAATAGTTATTTCTACCAAGGAACTTAATGTAAAAAATATCAACAGAATGACTATTACATAACACAGAGCCTCAAAAGTCAACAAAGCTCCCATCAAGCTTAATCTTAGATGTAAAACAATTAATACAGACAGAAAGCATCTTTAAACTTCTCCATTGAGCCCCACAAAGGCCAAGAAGTCATTAATCTGTATTAATTATCTTGGGAGATCTTTTATCAGATCCCACCTCCTCATTCTTCTATAAATACTACTAGAGAAGATGAGAGAGGGGTTGGTTGAGTTGGTTGCTGAACTTTGAAATGTAATTGAGCTTGAGAATTCTACTTGTAAATAGTGTTCACTGGCTCTTGGAGCTCTACTTATGATAGATAAGTTAGTCTGGGAAGTGTAGATGATTGCTAAGCTAAAGCTTTGGACTTAGAGCTGTAACTGGTTTGGAGCATCAATACAAACTGATTTATGGGATCCTGGTCTATGTCGACGATGATGTTATTTCTTATTGTAAATTGTCATTTTATTCTGTTTTCATTGTGTTCATCTTCTCTCATAAATAATAGCATGCATAGAGTTAGGACCTACTGTATATCAGTACCCTTCTCTGACTGAAAATCTTTGTCTTCATGTTTTCTTCCAAATCTGTGTTATTTAGGAATTATTTAATTTAGTTTAAGCATAGGAATGCTGGCGTTCCCTCATCCTACTGTCTTAGCTAAATATTGTTCTTGGATGTTATTTTCAGTATATGTTAAGTAGAGATGAACTAAGGAAGATATGGTGAGCCCTAGTCCTATTTTTATCCCCAAATATTGTCTGAATGTTTCCCTTGGAATGTGTCAAAAGCTGGCTAGTTTCAAAGTACTTGCCAGATCTTAGGTCATTCTGTGTTATCTTTGTGTTTGTCTTGAAAGTAACTAGGTGAAGCAGAGCTAGGAGAGGATTTGTGGTGAGCCCGGCCCGCTAGTTTCTACTCCAACAGTTGCCTTCAAGTTTCCCTTTGTTTTAAAGTGTTTTTCTATGGAAAGTATATCAAAGGCTCGCTAGTTTCGAAGTACTTACTAGATCTTGGATTGATTTTATGTTTTTATTAGGTGTTTGTCAAAGGCTGGCTAGTTTCAAAGTACTTACCAGATCCCGAGCTACTCTTTGTTCTTCATTTGTTTAAATTCCCCTTCTTTTTGTATCAGTTCATTCCATAAATCAAATTTCAAAGAGATCCTTAGACATAGATGACTTTCCCCATGGACCACTCTTGCCTCTTGTTGTTTCAATTAAACCCTATTATGAATCCATAGCCCAATGGACTAAAACCTGCAATTATCTATCTTCTTGGCCAAAACTTGTTCTATTTGCTTGCAACTTCTCACCTTTGAAACTCTTTGCATTTAGAACTTTCCACCTCAAACAGTAATCATGCTCAACCATCCAAAAACAAACGAAACCATCGGCCTTCATAAATAGCCTAATATCATTACCCAAGACTTCAAAGAAAAATCCATCTTTGGACTTATTAGAGAGATCCCTCTCCGGATTCAGGAGGGCTAGATCCTAGAATCCCAAAGTGGTTGAAACGATGTTCTCCCTGCAGTTGGACTTTTGCCAATCTTGCTTATTACAGGGTGCTAACATATTCCCAAGAAGTTTTTTTTCTAGCATTATTCCTTTTGGTTTCCAAAGAGAATCCATTTTCCATGAGGCTTTTTTGCTTTTCCACTTTCACTAAGTCCATAGAACCCGAACTATCATGTGTTTTTTCTTGATTGTTTTTTGTTGCCTATGCTGCATTTTTTTTGGAAGTATCAACTTTTAGTTTATCTTTTGTTATTTATCATCCCTAGACTCTTTTCTTTGTATACTATATAGTGATCTTCCTGACCTCCTTCACACCATTTAGACCTTGATACCTTTTCTGTTCTTTGTTTCTCTAATTCTTGGGATAATTTTTCATTACATGCCCTATTACATAGCATTCTCTACACCGGAATGAAATATTTTGTAGTCAATATTTTGTACCCAAACATAATTTGGTGCTGTCAAATTGAGCTCAGTGGGAAAATACTTATTAAATTACATCTCCACAAGTTCTAGCATAAGTAGTATTATAAAAATTTATTGTATTTGAGCTATGAAAATAAAAATTTCTAAGAGCATGGCCAATAGAGGATAACGATTGGAGATTCCAAAAATGAAAGGGTAGGTTCGAAAGCTTAACCCAAAATGGAGTTGTGGAGATTGATGTCATTACCAGATCAAAGGTGGGAGACTATGGTTGCATGAAGAGACCAATACTACCCCAGGACCATGGGTCAGATTCACAAATGACCTTGTTGTCCTCAATATTGTTGAAAAGAACAACGAATAAACTTCGAGCCATGGGATAAATATTCAAATATTTTCTAAACTAGGCTTCCATATATTAAATATCCATTTGTCAAATCTATCAAATGTAGCCGAAATCCATTAAACCCCCAAACCAAATATTCTCTAACAAAAATTCTCTCAGTGGAAATCTTCCTCATCTAAAGGAACATTGAGGGAATGGACTTCTTGAAAAACTGGGAGCCCAAATCTAGATTCAGAATGGAACTATATGAAACTGATGAATAGCTTGCTTGTGTGATAACCATTCCTGCAAAAGAAATTATTTTCATCATTTTTGGGTGTGTGGTATATTCTTTCCATGACTAGTTTCACGTGTTGTACATTGTGTCGAGTGCAACTAGGGGGTGGTATCCCCCTTGCACAGGGTCCACGACAGCACCTCGAGATTTTGTTTTTATAAGGACCCAATAATAGTTGGGTAGACCTAAGGACGGGGGGCAGACCCAGAGATGGTGGGAAGACCTACCCATGGTTTTTTATATGGGGTTTTCATATGGTTTTGGGATGGTTTTTAGCCCATGGAATTTTGTATATCCGATCAAGGGAACTGCAGTTATGTTCTAATCTAGGGTTAGTGAATTGAGGTTTATGAATGCTTCGGCATGTATATATATTTCTTGTAACATTGAAAGGAATAGAATGAAAAATCAATATGGTAGTGCCAGTTTCGGGATCCAGGGGAAAATATCTGTGTATATTTGTTTTATGTTCTCACCATTTTTTATTTTTATGTTTTAAGAATTTGTTTGCAAGTAATTTTTGTATAGGGTTAAAAACTGCAATCGTTGAATCAAAAAGATTCACCATTGATCATATTTTAACAGATATATGTAAACAAATCCATGCAATATGTTATCACTCATTATTTTTAACACTTTCATTGATAGGGTTCTACATGTCATTCACCTAGGTTCATGCTGTCTCATAAGTCATTTTCGTGAAATTTTTGAAAAATTTGCATATGGTGATGTCTACCATAAGTCTAAAACCCATCTCAAACCATGTCATATCAGTCAACTCTACCTCATATCATTTAGTTTTCATTCTCACTCTTTTAAACCAAAAAATATTCCACTTGTCAGTTTTACACAGTTTCATAGCAAATTATATGGAAAATCAAGAGATTTCGTTATGAAACTGCCTGATAGTTCCATAGCGAATCTGTCAGTAGTTAAACGGTTTTCACTACAAAACTTGGTTTTCTTGTAGAGAGTGTCAGAGTGATGTGAGGTGTCAAATTTTGATGGATGAAGACAAAGGTGAGGTCATGCGAGTTAGTTATCATAATTCCCAAGCATGCAAGGTTGTATATTTTGAAACCATTGTCTCTTATGGTCACATGTGTCATATTTTCATCTCGAATTGTCAAATTACCTTTTAAACATTTCCCCCAATCATCTCTTTGTCATTTATAGTTCAATTATTGCATGGAAA
The DNA here is from genome assembly GCA_034641835.2 of Pinus albicaulis. Classification (NCBI taxonomy): domain Eukaryota; kingdom Viridiplantae; phylum Streptophyta; class Pinopsida; order Pinales; family Pinaceae; genus Pinus; species Pinus albicaulis. The sequence goes on from CM076571.1 coordinate 171,437,112, forward strand.
TCATCTTAGTGTCATTTTTTCAGAGCTGGTTCACCACGCAATGCAGGTTGTTGTTCAATTTTGATTCTGCAGGTGTCATCAGCAAGGAGGTAGCAAGAAGTATAAATCATCAGTGGCATCGAAGAGGAAAATAAACAAGGATGGTTATTTCATAAGGTATGATCCTATGGATTTTAAGTTGTTGAATGAATATCCTAGTGCTATGGAGGCTTTCAGGAAGGTAGGTTGCCTACAGTTCTACCAAAAAATGTAGGGTTTCCATATCCAAGTATCCAAATAATTTGCAATAATTTTACAGGAACAACATCAAAAGTTGAAGTTTTGAATCTCACAGTGTCACCAGATGTCATCTCCCAAGCTACAGAAATTCCCAGAGGTGGTGAAGAATGGTTCAAAGGCACAAAATTTAGAATGCAAGGTTGTGAAGAGTTTCTCAAACAGGAGCACAGAGGATCGGACATGAAAAATGGCATCCCCAAGGGTTATATGAAAGAGAATTATGAAAAATTGTTGTTGGTGGTCCAAAAAATACTTGACGTGCAAAGGGAGATTCCACATGGTTTATTCTTATCATTTTAGACTCCTCCTTCATTTTGTTGGTAAGCAACCACTTGACCTACCCTTATTTTTATACAAAAGTTTGGGAAAGATATCAGATAAAGTCCAGGTCAAGGTAGTGGGTAATGAAACAACAATATTTCACCATGGTCTAATCAAATTGTTAGTGCTGGAGGAATTGAAAAGGTTAAATAGAGATTGGACCTCTTTTATTTTTATAAGTGGATATCAAGTATATGCAGTAACTCCAAAGAATGTTTCAAAACCTAAAACTACTCCATCTCTAGCTATAATAGAAGAGATTGATGAAGAAGGAGGACAACCTCCTGTAGAACCAATGGACATTGAAGTAGAACCTCTGCAAGAGACTAATGTCCCTCAGCCAACACCTACAAAGAATTAATAGAGAATTAGCAAACAAAGCAGTGAGAGGGTAACAAGGAGCCAGACATTTTCCAAAGGAAACCTAGAAGACATCCTCTAGGAAATATATATTGAAGAGTCGCCAATATTGTAGACAGAAGATAATGAAGGTGATGGAAGAAAATTGAAGAAAGGTAAGTCTGTCAAGAAGTTGGATTTTTCAGGAGAGGATGTTGGCTTCATTTTCCAACCAAGGAAGCCAACAACCAGGTCATATATGCCAAAATATTTCATGGAAAGTAAAGGTGCAGAAAATGTCAGTGAATTCAAGCATCTTGAGAACATCATAGATTTATCCCCAGCAACAGAAATTTTTGTACAGAGAAAAGGGAAAGAACATGTTGAAGGAAATACTGAAGTGAAAATTCTACAAGAACAATTAAGAGAGGACATGGAAGAGGTATTTGAAGTGAAGATGGAATTAAAATAATCCAAGGTGGACAGAAAACTAATGGCATATTTTCAGACAAAGATGAAGGAGCAGCTGGATAAGTATGACAAGACTATGTCAAAGTCTAAAAAGATGTTGAAGAGAAGCCTTCCCTTGAGGAGGGTGGTAAAAAATCACAGGAAAAGAAATTTGTGGCTACAGTCTGAAAGGAGAAGACTCAAAGGATAGGTCAAAGACTTGGAAGACTAAATGGACATAATTCAAGATGAACTGAAGAAGAGAGGACTAAAAATTAAAGTGGTAGAGGAACTTGAAGGCCAACCTATTGTTAATGAATATGAAGCACCCAAGGACTGAGGAGTTGAGCTAATTTTTTTTTTTAAATTTTATAGCTTGCAGGTAACATAAATTTTTTCTTAGAAGGTGAATTTTTGAAGAAAACTACCAATCTGTAGTTTCAGCCATATCAGGCAGTTTCGTAGCGAGCTCCAGGCTTGAAGGCCGAAAAACGCTATGAAATTTCTAAAGAATGATTTTTGTCTTTAAAAATAGTTTTATGGAGAAATAAGGAGGGAGTTTGATGTTATTTAGCTATTTTGACTTGAAAAAACACTTTTTGACCTGCAGAGATGGCAGAAGAAAAGTTTAAAGGGTGGAAATTGACACACTACAAAATTTCGCTACGAAACTGCCTAAAGATGCTATGTTTTGCGGCGAGGTATTTTTAAAGGGTTTTTGAAGGTTCGAAAGACATATGGAAGACTAAAAAGCCACCTGGAGGCATCCAAATAGATAATAGGCCATCTCAGCAGACATTCATTACTTGGCATATGTGTCATTCATACAAATCAGCATGAAGACAAAATTCTAGTTAATGTTAATCCTTTCCTAGAAAATAGGACAGTTGTTGCTAAATTCTTGGGGAGTACATTCATGTCTTAGTCATGGATAATGCCACTCGAGCATCTCATCTCCATCTATGTAATTGTCTCATTATTATAGAAGTGGAGGAAATAAATGTAATTATATTCCTATTAGGAGAGTAACTCTTAAATGACTAGGTGTCTTTTATGTTCCATAAATATAGTTTTCAGTTGTGATTAGGTGTCAAAGTCAAGGTTCGATGATCTAGCCAACTGGAAAGATCCTATGTAATGTAAAAAGAGTATATTTATAGATAGAAGATCGAATAAGAAAGGGTTGGAGAATTATTTTCACACGGCTACTGTTGTAAATTTTCTTCATATGAGTAATAGACAGAAAGTGACTATTTTCTGCTTCACCTGAGATTCTTGATATGTTTCAATGGGTTTATGTGTCTCTTTTATATCTTGCTTCTAGTATTATTGATGTTAAATTACTCATAATTAATGTCATACATGCTCTGAATTCATTTTATCATTGAATTACTGATTATTCCCATTTTTTAATGTTGTTATGTCATTTGAAACATAAAAAGCCTCAATTTCCATAAGTAGGAATGCTTGTCATTGAATCCATTTTAAAGACTCCATGAGCCCAATGGTAGTTGAATATTCGTCATTTTTCACCTGCAATCACATACATTAAACACTCACAGAGTTAGCCATCTATTTTAAGACCTAATTGAGTAAATCCTTTAATAAGTTGAGAGAGCCCTCTAAGGCTGAAGAGGCTAATCCTCAGTCAAAATTTGGTTTGAAAGAGTTACTCTAAGTTTTCTGGTGGAGCGTCCCATCAATACCAATTTAGAGATAATATTTTTGTGTGTCTTTCGGGAGTTTGAAGACATATTTCCCGAAGTTTGTGCTCAAACAATGAAGCTGGACTCTTGAAGGTAGCAGGAGCTCAGAACTTTTCGAAGCTGTAGAAACTACCTTGGTGACTCCACTAGAAATTTTCATGCTCAAAGGTGGCTTCGAGAAAAATATACACAAGGAGAAATTTAGATCCTAACCCACCTACCATTGTGGATAATCCACAGAGGATTCTCAGAGGAATTAGAAGCAACTCTTTAAAATCAGGTATTACATCACATTCAAGAGCTTTGTCCTCTGAAATTATTTGAAGTCTTGAAGATAGGAAATTTTATGATAAAATTGAAGAATTTTTGTTTAGGTCTAAGACTAAAAATGAATTGACTGATATAATTCTAGACCTGCAAAGACTATGTATTGACACATCATCCCTAGTATCTAAAGAAGAAAAATAAGAATTCTAGAAAACAGTCACATCAAAGTTGCTATTAGAGAGGGAGTCTTTTGAAAACTTAAAGGAATTGGATCCATTTGAGTTCCTATTGAAAATAAAATATGGTATACCTTTACCTGAGTGGAGTTCATTTGTATCTAAACTACAGATACCATATAAACCCCCTACTAATATCTCATCTTCTCCTACTTTTTTCTAAAGAATCAGAAATCAACCTCATCTGTTGTCCCTCCCCATACCTCATTTCCTGTCATTATGGCTGGAATTGTTCCTTTTCCTCCTCCTATTGGACCTACAAGATATGCTCCACTTATCCTCCCTGCTGTTCTTCATGACCTCCCAAATGGATACTCAACTTGAATTAAAAGCTTTGGGAGTGAAGAGGATATATCAGCTGAGGAACATGTAGATCAAGTCAATGATTTCATTGATATAGAGGAGGCAGACCATGAAGATGTAAAAATGATATTATTTGACCAGAGTTTCACTGGTGAAGTAGGAAAGTGGTTTAAAGCCATAACTCCAACAAGTTTTCAAAATTGGGATCAGCTAGAAGATAGTTTTTTTACCAAGTGGGGGAGTAAGGTAAATCTAGTGCAAGCCCTGACTGGATACAAAAATTTGAAAAGAGCCTTAGATGAATATGTCAAAGAATTCTCTAAGAGGTTTAACAAAGTCTATAACTCCATACATACTCATATTAAACCCCCTCCAGGAGCTACTCAATTACACTATGCAAAGGCATTTGATTATGAGTTTTATATTCTACTTAGGGAAAGAGAGTCTGCTTCTCTAGCAGAAATGCATAATGATGTAGTGAAGTTAGATGTAAATATGATAGCTGCAAAGAGGTCTAAGATGGGAAAATCAAAATTTAAAGAAGAAGAAAAACCTTCATCCTTAGATGCTGAGTTTGATTCTATGTTGAAGACTATGGAGAAACTCATGGATAAACTTCTTCTTGGAGCCACTCCCTTACCTCTTGCACAACATGATCAACAAATCAGAAATCCACAATTTAGGAGGCCTCAAACTCAGAAAATACAAAGAGAAAATAGAAATCAGCCTGACCCACATGTGAGGCCTCCCTTCCAACAAGATTTTCTTGATGAAGAAGAAGCTCAGCCTGAGTTTCAAGAGGATATTATCCACTGTCTAGATGATGATATGTATTGGATGTTTCTAACCAAGGAAGATAATGATGAGTCTGGTCATGATTTGAAAAGGGATGAAGGAAAATATGATTACCTGAAGGTTTATCAACATGTTATATTTGAAATGCAGAAGCAATACAATCTAAGAAACAAAAAGGTCCCCATCACCACAAATAAAACTCAGCCAAAAAAGGATGTTCCTAAAGCAGTTGAGCCAAATAAGGACCCATCACCTCCACCTCCTACCAAAGAAGTTGAAAAAGCCACATCTAATTTCAGTATAGAGAATGAGATCTCTAAAATTAAGATTCCTTTCCCCTTTGGAGAAATTATCAAGGTCAATGAGTATAGAAGCAAAATTGTCAAGATGTTGAATTCTCAACCAGGACCTTCAGATATCCTTAATCTACAAGAATACCATCCTACTATTTTCCTAGGACCAAGGGTGGAAGATGAGCAGAATGAAGAATTCCCTCCTTTTTATGTCAGCCTTAATATCCATGATATGACTTTGTACAATTCCATGTTAGATTCAAGGGCTTCCCATAACCTTATGCCTAAGGTGATCATGGAGAGGATGGGTTTGGAGATCACTAGGCATTATAAAGATATTTTTCTTTTGACTCCAATAGAGTTCAATGTATAGGTCTGATTAAAGATGTCATGGTTAGCTTGTCACAAGTGCCTGCTGAGGTAGTGGTGATGGACATAGTGGTAGCTGACATCCATCCCAAGTTTTGCATGCTCTTATCCAGATCTTGGGCAGCGAAAAACAAAGGTACTATGCAAATGGATATGACATATGCCACCATACCTGTTTTTGGCGAGTAGAGAAGATTGTATAGGGAGAGAAGGAGGGCCTACATGGTTGGCAGTGAAGATAAGCCTCAAAATTTTCCAATTTATATTGTTGATACAGAATTAGGATCATCAATTTTATTTAATGTGCTAACTGATGAAGCATAAATTGAAGGGAAAATAGAAAATCAGCAAGCTAAAAACCAGGAAGGTGTTGAAGAAAAAGCAGAGGGTTGGTGTATTTTACACTTTGACGGATCTACTGGAAGAGAGGGGGCTGAAGAAAGCATATGGATTACTACTCCTGAGGATGAAAGTAAGTTTTATTCCTTTAAACTTAATGTTACACCATTTTTTGGTCATCTAACCTGTTACTATTAGATGGACCAAAGTACACCATGTAAGACCAATTTTACCCTAAGTAAAATTTCTTTCACTATGAAAAATAACTTAGTAAACCAAATTTATTAAGTTGTTTATGGTCTAAACAGGAAACCCCATGAGGAAATATTGAATAAATCCACATTTTTTTTATTTTCCTCAAGGAATAATCAGTTAAACAACAGTTTAATTAATATTCCTGGTCATATTTAACCCAAAACGGGAAAATTAATTAGATAAATAATTATTTATCTTATTATTTTCTAGGAATAATTATAACTGTTATAGCATCATTTCTCTCCTTGACATGATTCATGATTGCTTTGATGGTTTTTGGCACCCATTCCTACAGACTTGGACAAATTCACTTAAAAACAGTTTAAAAATCCCCATACGCGAATATGCCCGTACTTTTCCACGTGTATACGTGAGTCCAGCTAGACTTTTCCGCGTATGCCATTAAAATAATTAAAAAATATATAATTATTCCCTATTTTCGGGCTGGGTTGATGGTTACTCAGGTAGTTCAACCACCCCAGCACGTGGCCAACTGTTTCCAACTGTTGAAACTACCTGGAGGGAGTATAAAAACCCCTCATGTGTATGGCCTGAGAGAGAGAGAATTATTGATATTATACTCTGTTGGTATTCCCTATCCAAGTCTCATTCCTCGTGCCTCCTGCACTTTCCCAGTTCATTATAGGAAACCCTTGTTTCCTTGAGATGCTCATCCCCTTATATGACATCTCGTATGCACCAGTTTGGAAGGAATATTAGCGAGGCAAGGGCTAGACGGATCCGGACGACGGTCTGCGAAGGCCGTGGAAGGATCAGGTGATCTCTCCACTCGTTACTTTTGTACGTGCTATTTATAATACAGAAGTATCATGCTGTTCCCGAAATAAACGTGTTAGTGTATGCTTATATGTATGAGAATATTTGTTATACAAGCATTCATTATGATTTATTTAATGTTTTATATGAATCTCACTGACATTTAGAGTAGATATATGTCAGACAACTAAATCTTGTGCTTGTTTCTTCTTGTCTTTCGTGTTAAGAAGGAAGGGTTAAGAAGGAAGGACGGTTGCTGGGGGTTTGAACCCTGTGGGATCTTCTTCAACCGTAGGACCTACGGGTAACTTTCTCATTCTACTCTATTTAGTTTTTATGAATGTGCATGGTTGTGTGAGTCTCTGTTAAGTAGCATGCCCCTGCTCTGTGGAGGTTGTGACCCAACGAACCTCTAGGGTGAAATTCCCCGAAACAATTCCTAGAAAATAATAAGATAAATAATGATTTATCTAATTAATTATTACTAGAAAATAATAATATAATTAATGATTTATCTAATTATTCCTAGAAAATAATAAGATAATTAATGATTTATCTAATTAATTATTACTAGAAAATAATAAGATAATTAATGATTTATCTAATTAATTTTCCTGTTTTGGGTTAAATATGACTAGGAATATTAATTAAACTGTTGTTTAACTATTTATTCCTTGAGGAAAATCAAACAAATATGGATTTATTCAATATTTACTCATGGGGTTTCCTGTTTAGACCATAAACAACTTAATAAATGTGGTTTACTAAGTTATTTTTCATAGTGAAAGAAATTTTACTTAGGGTAAAATTGGTCTTACATGGTGTACTTTGGTCCATCTAATAGTAACAGGTTAGATGACCAAAAAATGGTGTAACACTTAACTTTGACTATACCAAAAATATGGAAGAATATGAATCTCTTTTTTTGGGTTTTGAAATTTTGAAGAAATTGGTTGCCAAAAAGATATCGGTGTGTGGTGATTCAGAGTTAGTAATCAAACAAGTTTAGGGGTAATACCAAACTAAGGATGTAAGGATTAGGGCTTACAGAAATCTGATTATGGAAATGCTTGAAAATTTTCAAGAATATGCATTCATTGTGAAAACTAGAGATCAAAATTCAGTGGTTGATTCTCTAGCTGTATCTGCAAGTTTGTTTGTCATCCCTACACATTCTACTGAGAAGTATGAAGTTTAAGTCTAGCATAGGCCTGCAATTCTTGATAATATCATACATTGGAAAGTGTTTGAATATGACCAACAAGTCCGAAATTTCCTAGAATTAAAGGAGGAGTTTGAAAACATAAATGTGGATCATCAAAATATGTTTGTTGAAACCAAGGTCAATTCTGAAATATTGCTTCTGAAAAACAATTGTATACCAAAGGGCCTTATTCCACTTGAAATTTTTTTATATCAAAATGATGTTTTAAATCTCCTAGAATGCATGTTGATGATGAGGAGGTAGAAACTTTCAATCTTGGTACAGCATCAACGCCTAAAATGGTAAAACTTTCCAAGTTTCTTTCTATGGAAATGAGGAAAAAGTATGTTGAGATGATGAAGAAATACATTAATGTTTTTGCATAGAGCTATGCTGATATGAAAAGGTATGATCCTAGCATTATATAGCATAATTTTCCTATCAAAGATAATGAGAAACATTTCAAATAGAAATTGAGAAGGATTAATCCATTGCTCATGCCTCTGATTGAGAAGGAGATTAAGAAAATTTTTGATGCAAATATCATTGTTCCTATCAGATTTTCAAAATGGCTTGCTAATCTGGTACCAGTCAGAAAGAAGAGTGGTGAGATTAGAATCTGTATTTATTTTAGAAATATAAACAAGGCTTCCTTGAGAGAAAACTACCCTCTTCCCAAGATGGATCAGATTTTGCAGAATATTGTTGGCTCTCAAAGGATGTCCATGCTAGATGGATTTTCATGTTATAATCAGATATTGGTACATGCGGAAGATCAGGAGAAGAATGCTTTTACTTTTCAAAGAGAAATGGAAATTTATTTTGCTAAAGATAAATACTTATCAATTGTGGTATACTTGGATGACATAACTATATTTTCAAGAAGGGAGGAGGACGACTTGAAACATTTGGGGAAAATTCTGCAGAAATGCAGAAGATTTGGTATCTCTTTTAATCCCACTAGAAGTATTTTTTCTCTAACTTCTGGAAAAATAATTGGACATATCATATCAAAAGATGGGATAAATATTGATCCTAATATATTTAATGCAATTCAAAAGATACACCTGCCAAGGAACAAGAAGGAAATTTTGTCCTTTCTTGGAAAAGTAAACTTTGCTGAAATTGTCAAAGATATTACCAAGATGTTAAAGAAGGGAGCTGATATTAAGTGGATTTTTGAAGCCAAGCAATCATTTCAAGATATAAAGAAAGCCCTCACTCAAGCCCCAATGCTTATTAGTCCAAATTTCTCAAGTGAATTTCTGGTTTTCACATTTGCATTTGAAAATACCATTGCCAAAGTTTTATTGCAGAAAGGACAGCAAGGTACTGAATAACCTATTTCATTTTTTAGCAAAACTCTTGCCAACTCTGATCTGAAGTATAATATTTTGGAAAAACATGCATATGCTTTGTTCAAAGCTCTTAAAGACTTCATAATTTATATTTTACACTCTCATATCGTTGCATTTGTACCTAACATTGTGGTTAAAGATATTTTGAGACAAGCTGATCCTGATGGAAAAAGAGGGAAATGGATAGCTACTTTGCTCGAGTATGACATATAAATCAAGCCTACAAAGTTGGTGAAAGGACCAAGGGTTAGTAAAACTAATGGCACAATCCAACTTTGAATGTCTTGACATGAGCTTCATTGCAGAAATTTCAGAGTTGTCAGAAGAAGAGGAAGAGTTGATACCTATTGAAGAGAAATTCATTTTATCTAAAAGGTATAGAGATATAATCTTTGCCTTACATCATCACAAATATCTTCCAGATTTGACCAAATCCAAAGCAAGGTTTGTAAAGTTAAATTCATTAATATACTGCATTGTGAATAAGAATTTGTATTGGAAAGATATCGGTGGAATCCTTTTGAATTTTTTGTTGGAGGAAGCTGAAAAGGTCATTGAAGAGTTTCATAAGGGAGATTGTGGAGGACACCATTACTGGAAAGATATTGCCAAAAAAATACTCAGAGCAGTCTACTATTGTCCCACCATGTTCAAGGATGTCTTCAAGAAGAACATTGTATGCCATGAATGCCAAATGTTTGATGGTAAGAAAAAATTGATTCCTTTCCCTTTCATGCCAATATATGTTGAGGTGCCTTTCCAGCAATGGGCGTTGGATTTCATTGGTGAAATACACCTGACATCTTCAGGGTAGCATCGCTAGATTTTGACAGCCACAGATTATTTCACTAAATGGATTGAAACAATCCCAACAAGGCAGACCATTGATTAAGTCATCATCTAGTTCTTGGAGAAAAATATTTTGTCCAAGTTTGGTTGTCCTATGAATATTATTACTGATAATTCTCAAGATTTTAAATCCAAAAAATTAATTATCTTTTGATATCCATATCATATAACACTTGGGCATTCAACAACCTATTATCCCCAAGGTAATGGCCTTGCAGAGTCATATATAAAATTATTGTGAGGATTATCAAAAAGGTGTTGCAAGAAAACAAGAGATCATGCCATCTGAAATTGAAATATGATCTTTGGGCGGATAGGGTCTGTACAAAGCGATCCATTGGTACATCCTCTTATGAATTAGTGTATGGAGTTGAAGCTATTTTTACCACTTCCTTGTTAGTTTTGGTAATGAAGCTGCTACAAGGACTTGAAGAGGAGCCCAATTCTATTCAGAGAAGGATAAACCAACTCATAGCTCTACAAGAAAAAAGAGAAGAGGTATACAACAACCATCGGCAATCACAAAACAGATTGAAGAAAACATTTGACACAAAAGTTAGAGAGGAGAATTTCGAGCTTCAAGATGTAGTTTTGAAGAGGGACGCCATAATTGAGGAAAAGGGGAAGCATGGAAAGTTTGAAAACTTCTGGAAGGGGCCATTTGTGGTAGTTACATATCATGGCAGCAATACTTATCTGCTTCATGAAATGGATGGACAGCTGTGCACAGGAGGACCTGTCAATTGAAGGTTTCTAAAACACTACTCCTAAATTTTTTAATGAATATTCACTCCATTGTATATATTGTGTTTTTTGTTATGATGTTTTGCTAATAAAGACAGGCTAATCATCAATCTTGAGCCTGAGGAGAAGACCATATGAATTTGAAGAAGGCTTTGTGAATTTTAGAAGTTTTGTTTTCAACAAAGATGGCACTGGAACTACATGTTCTTTTATGTACCATAGGGGCAAACCATCCCCAGTGGAGCCACTATTATCACTCATTAGTTTTAACACTTTCATTGATAGGTTTATACATGTTAGTCACCTAGGTTCATGCCATCTCATGAGTCATTTTCATGAAATTTTTGAAATTTTTTCATATGGTGAGGTCTATCCTAAGTCTAAAACCCACCTCAAGCCATGTCATATCATTCAAGTCTACCTCATATCATTTAGTTTTAATTCCCATGATTTTAAATCAAAAAATATTCCACTTGTCAGTTTTACACAATTTCGTAGTGAATTATATGGCAAATCAGCAGATTTCGCTACAAAACTACCTAACAGTTTCGTAGTGAATTTGTCAGCAGTTAAATGGTTTTTGAAATGAAAATGTGTTTTTTCCTGCAGAGAGTGTCAGAGCGGTGTGAGGTGTCAAATTTTGATGGATGAAGACAAAGGTGAGGTCATGCGAGTTAGTTATCATAATTCCCAAGCATCCAAGGTCGTATCTTTTGAAATCATTGTCTCTTATGGTCACACGTGTCATATTTTCACCTCGAATTGTCAAATTACCTTTTAAACCTTGCCCCCAATCAGCTCTTTGTCATTCATCATTCAATTATTGCATGGAAAGAATCTCAGTGTCATTGTTCAAGAGCTATTTCACCATGTAAAGAAGGTTGTTGTTCAATTTTGATTCTACGGGTGTCATCAACAAGGAGGAAACAAGAAGTATGAATCATCAATGGCATCGAAGAGGAAAACAAACAAGGGTGGTTATTGCATAAGGTATGAGCCTATGGATTTGAAGTTACTGAATGAAGATCCCAGTGCTATGGAGGCTTTCAAGAAGGTAGGTTGCCTACAGTTCTACCAAAAACTACAGGGTTTCCATGTCCAGGTATCCAAAGACTTTGCAACAAATTTTACAGGGACATCATCAAAATTTGGAGTTTTGAATCTCGTAGTGTCATTAGATTTCATCTCCAAAGCTACAAAAATTCCTAGAGGTGGTGAAGAATGGTTCAAAGGCACAAAATTCAGAATGCAAGGCTATGAAGAGTGTATCAAATAGGACCACAGAGGAGATGACATGACAAATGGCATCCCCAAGGGTTATATGAAAGAGAATTATGCAAATTTTGTTGTTGGTGGTCCAAAAATACTTCACCTGCGAAGGGAGATTCCACATGGTTTATTCTTATCATTTTAGACTCCTTTTGCATTTTTTTGGTAAGAAAACACTTGACCTACCCTTATTTTTATACAAAATTCTGGGAAAGATGTCAGATAAATTCTAGGTCAAGGTTGAGGGTAATGAAACATCAGTCTTTCACCATGGTCTAATCAAATTGTTGGTGTTGGAGGAATTGAAAAGGTTAAATAAATATTGGAACTCTTTTATTTTTATGAGTGGATATGAAGTAGATGCAGTGACTCCAAACAAAATTTCAAAACCTAAAAATACTCCCTCTCCATATGTAATAGAAGAGATTGATGAAGAAGGAGGACAACCTCTTGTAGAACCAATGGACATTGAAGTAGAACCTCTGCAAGAGACTAATATCCCTCAACTGGCACCTGCAAATCAAAAATAGAGAATTAGCAAACAAAGCAGTAAGAGGGTAACAAGGAGCTAGACATTTACTAAATGAAACCTGGAATACATCCTCCAGGCAATAGATATTGAAGAGTCCCCAATAGTGCAGACAGAAGATATTGAAGGTGATGGAAGAAAATTGAAGAAAGGAAAGTCTCTCAAGAAGTTGGATTTTGCAGGAGAGGATGTTGGCTTCATTTTCTAGCCAAGGAAGCCATTAACTAGGTCACAGATTGCAAAAGATGCCATGGAAAGCAAAGGAGAAGAAAAGTTTAATGAAGGTAAGCAGCCAGATAACATCATAGATTTAACCCTGACAACAGAAGAAGTTTTTGTACAGAGAAAAGGGAAAGAACATGTTGAAGGAAAGACTGAAGTGAAAATTTTGCAAGAACAGTTAAGAGAGGACGGGGAAGAGGTAGTTCAAGTGAAGATGGAATTAAAATAAGCCAATGTGGCCAGACAACTAATGGCAGATTTTGAGAAAGAGATGAAGGACAAGCTGGATAAGTATGACAAAACTATGTCAAAAGGCTAAAATGATGCTGAAGAGAAGCCTTCCCTTGAGGAGGGTGGTAAAAATCACAAAGAAAATAAAATGTGGCTACAGTATAAAATTAAAAGACTCAAAGGACGGGTCAAAGAGTTGGAAGACCAAATGGACATGATTCAAGATGAACTGAAGAAGAGAGGACTGAAAATGAAAGTGGTAGAGGAACTTGAAGGCCAACCTATTGTTAATGAAGATAAAGCACCCAAGGACTGAGGAGTTGAGCTAAAAAATAAAATTAAAGTTTATATCTTTCAGGTAACATAAATTTTCTCTTAGAAGGTGAATTTAAAATTACCAAATCTGTAGTTCCAGCAATATCAGGTAGTTTCGTAGCGAGGTTAGTGTGAATTCTAATCGCAAGCGTACAAAAAAAGCTCACTTTAGTTGTGCATAACAAACAACCCTAACTCAAATATGGCTATTGATTTCCTTACATCTGCAGTTAGTGATAAAAATAAATGCTACAAAAAACCATATCTATGCAGTTAAACACATTAAACATCAAAAAATAAGCAAGAGTTTCTCCATGCATCCAATGAATAAGACAATAATTTTTAAAGAATTTTTTGTATTATGACACCTGGGAAGGGAACATAGAAATATGTTACCAGTCCCCCTCAATGGGATGGGTTCTTGTATGTCCTAGACACTTCAGATCTAAGATATCTCTCTCTTGATGGTGCAAAAAACCCAGACAAAAAGGAACTCAAAGGGAGCTCACAAGAAAAAAGTAGAAAAATATGACAATGATGGGAGGATCAAAGTTAGACCAAAAGTGTAGATCAAAGAGTGATCTCTAGGCAACAAAAGGTAGTGAAAGAATGGAAAAACCCTTCTATTTATAACAAAATATTGAGTTACTCTAGATATTGGTGCATAATTAAAATATTATTAACCAAATCTAGATCCAACTTTTATGGAATATTTTATTATTTTTGTTGGAGGGAAAAGGAATTTGAATTTGGTAAAATCCCTTTATTTAGAACAGTAAATAAATAAATAGTTTATTTATTATTTTAAGAATATGGTTAAAGAATAGTTAAATAAATAATTATTTAATCAATTATTTGTAAATGATTTAGTCAAATTTAACAAGGAATATTATTAAATAATGATTTAAATAATTATTCTTAGAAAATAATAAGATAATATCTAATTAATTTTCCTGTTTTGGTTAGATATGACCAGGAATATTAAATAAACAGTGATTTAATTAATTATCCCTACAGGAAATCAAACAAATAAGGATTTATTTAATTATTCCTCATGGGGTTTCCTGTTTAGACTAGAAATAACTTAATAAACTATGGGTTATTAAATTATTTTCATAGTGAGAAAAATTTTACTATGGTAAAATTGGTCTTACATGGTATACTTTAGTCCATATAATATTAACAGGTTAGATGACCAAAAAGTGGTGTAACAGATTGCCCCTCAACATGCAAGCGTCAGGAGCTAATCGTATGACCGAAGTACGTTGTAAGAACACAATCACTAGACACCGATGGGGAGTCAGAGAGAAAAATATAAGACAAACTGAAGCACAAGAGGACAAGACCCCGAGGAGGCAAGACTTACATGTGTGACAAGTATATTTTTTGAGTGAGTACCTGTTCTGCATGAGGCAAGGGAGGCATACGTATGCCTGTCGAGATAACAAAGTACAAAGAATAAAGGTGCATCCAGCAAACATGGGACTAAACTATATAGTACATGCTGGCATAAGCATGGGCTAGATAAAAAACATGATAACGGATCCCACATACATACTGTGTCTGGGACAACAACCAGGATGGAGCAACAAAGTTGTAGGCTTGTTGGCTTAATTGTAGAATACTCAAGAGGTATTCGTAATAATAATATATTATATATAAAATGTATAAGAGATGATGATAAAATGTTATTGTTGGAACAGGGTCTCCTAACCAGCTGCGAAAACTAGTCTGTTTTGATATTTTTGATATATTTTAAGTAGATTTAATCTAGCGGAGGGATTTTGGGGTGGTTCAAAGCCTCGAAAGCGTTGTAAAGGGAAAAAGGGTAAACTAGGGGTCCGAAAACCATGGGTTGCGGACCATAGGAAAGTCTAGGATAGATTGTTATAGATAGAGGAGAATTTTGTATTGTAAAGGACAAGAATGATGAACTATTGATGCGAATTGTGGCTTAAGCGATCTGTTTAGGTTTTGGGGAACAGACTCTTGCTGGCTGTGTGCGCGGAGATCCTAGTCCAACTGTGTGCGGACCCTACTGCTATGTGCGTAGGTTGGGAAGGGAATTGTAAGGGATAATTGATGAATGAATGAATGAATGAGAAGGATTGATGGAATACTGAATCTATGAGTACTGTTGTCTGAATTGCTGATAATTATTATGTTATGTATTTTCTGTCTTTTCGTTGCGAAGATCTGTGTACTGAATGCTGGGATCTAGATCTATTCCGCTCTGTTTATATAATGTTGTGTTGATGTTATAGAAAGCATATATATCTAGTGCACGTGGATGCAAATAGATACATAATTAACCCCGTGAATAACAAGGTAATCTAGGAATTATAGAAACAGAACGCAGTTATGCTTGCCTTACCCTTCCTTTCTCAGGGTGCTAAAACCTGGTTCCAGCACCCACCCATACTACTTTGGGTGAGACTGTGACCTGCGAAAGCAGGTCACTACCGGAAGGGCCAGTAGTATAGGGGTTTTTTGGAAAACCTTGCACACTGAAGCTAGGTTAGGACCCCTCGAGCCAAAAAATGGTTCTGTTGTCGGGACCTACAGAAGTCTGAGAAAGGGATCAGGTAATTACAAGAGAATACTAGAAACCTGAAAGAAAAGAGATCGAAGACTGGTTTGAAAGACAGATCTAGGAGTTCACGATAAAATAAAAATGCAGTGAAAGGCTAACAGTGGAAAGGTGAAAAAATAAGTACATTCTGATAGAAAGCTATGAAATATTCTTTGTAACATTCACAATTGAGCTTCGGGAGTGGCTAACCAAACTAGTCGAATTTCAGAAGTGCTGGAAGGACGAACAAATCACTCAATGGACCCCGGAGCTGATTCGGCAACTCGAAAAAACTGATAATACTATCACATGCACGGTAGATCACTGGGTGGATAGTGTGCTTGGAGGCTTTGTGATGGAATTCGTCATTGATCAGTTTGTCTCATATTCTGAAGCTGAGCGACGATTCTTTAAAGGGTTCCAGGGCAAATTCCTGAGGAAATTACCGTTGTTGATCAAGATATTACTGTGTGAAAAGAGCATTATGTGCAGTCATACCGAATGACCTCTGACCTAGACGGGAGCGCGAGACGCAGTAGTAAATATTGTCAGACCAACATTGATGGGGGGAGATCCACCTTTAATCTGTTGCAAGAACCAACTACATTACTGCCTAGGCCGTGCAAAGGTAAGAATTCACCCATTCCACTGCCTTCCCTAGACAGTGATATGGTTGCACACCTAAAACTACCTACCTTCAAGGGGGTAGGGGATGAGGATATGGACCCGTTTTGGTTCATTACAGACTCCGTTTGGACTGCACAAAATGTTACAAGTGATACAGTAAAAAGGGCATAGTTGTCGCTGGCATTCGAGGACCGGGCACTGGATTGGTATATGCGATAATTGCTCAGAATGGGAGTGCATCCATGCAAAACATCAAAGATGCTCTGAATCAGCAGTTCCGAAAACCCAAATCTTATTTCCAACTGGTAGCAAAATTAAAGGAATTCAAACAAGGTGTGTTTGAGTCAGTATGGGAGCCTGATCAATGGCTGAAGAAGGCAATCAGGGAAGGAGGATTTGAGTATGATGATAGACAACATACGGAATGGTTCATCGCTATGTTGTTACCTCACCTGCGCACGCCCATGAGTCATCAGACCTTTGAGTCATAGGAAAAAGCTGTGGAAGTTGCTATGAAATTAGAAGCTGCACCCCGAGAGGATATGTCGGCGGGGGTACAACAGGTTCAGGAGCAGCTTGGGGCTATGCATATGGAGATACAGAACCTGCGAAAGAAGCGAGGGAGGGATGGTTGTGCAGACCTTTGGTGCATACGATGTTGGGTATCCGGCCATACAAAAGATCAGTGCCCACTACTTATGGATTACATGCAAATAGGATGACCTAGTCCGATACGCCCAGGGACCAGTAAGGACACTCCTCTATCACGACCAGGACCAAGCGGGTATGTGCTATGGTGCGATGAATGTCGGGTAGCAGGACTGCATGACATGAATCACTGCCCTTGGCTAGGTGCGTATGTCCCAGAACTGAAGCAAAAATGGTGCAGATTCTGCCGATCAGTGGGGCATGATGAGCAGAATTGTTTTACTTATGACCTAATGATGGATCATGGGAACTTATATAGGGTACAATCATACCCTGCGTCACTAAGGCTTTCTGCGCACTTAGGAGGATCACCAGCCAGAGGCAGAGGAGGTCGAGGAGGAAGCGCAGGACAAGGACGTGGGCAGATAATCTGTTATAATTGTGGGGAAATAGGAAACTTTTCAAGGGAATGCCCAAATACCACCAGACCATCGTGCAAGTATTGTAGACAGCTGGACCATGTAGTGGAGGATTGCCCAATTTTAATAGCAAAGATGCAGGAGAAGCAGCCCACCCCTACGCAGAACGTTCAACGAGTTAAAACCAAGCTAAGGAATACGACTCTAAGTGTAAAATTCATGACACGCAGCGGGATGGTCACCCAGGGAGCGAAGGAGGAGCTTACCCCTCGGGACAGAGTGAAGGAATAGGTACCATTGACAGGTCCCCAGATAGAAGAAGGAGTGGAACCCTTTTTAAAGGCATGTCTGAAGTTGCTACGAAACCCGTAGGCTGTAGGAAATCTTCAAGCACTACTGAATAGTTGTGTAGCGCAGTCCGATGTCATCCTTGGGTCCAAGGATGTACATAAACTATACAACTATAGGAAACGCACTAGAAGAGAAATTTGGTTGATTGCACAAATTGGGGACTACGAAATGGATCAAGTCATCTTGGATCTTGGATTAGATGCAAATGTATTACCAAAATAGACATGGCAACGAATGGGAGAGCCTAAGTTGGAATGGTCCACCATCCAGCTGTGCATGGAAAATCAACAAAAAATCATTCCTCTAGGGTGGTTTCCAGGAGTCATGGTTGACATCCCAGGGGTAAAGGCCCTAGCAGACTTTGAAGTAATCAAAATTGTGGAAGATGCGGATCCTTACCCTGCGCTTCTCGGATTATATTGGGCCATAGACATGGGGGGTGTCATAAATCTCAATAAGTGCTGCATGGTGTTTGAAAACAAAGGAACGTGCATCATAGTGCCACTCGATCTAGCAGAAGGTGCACGGTACACTGATCCAACCTACGAGGAGGAGGAAATAGATCACATTTTTAAATTGACTGCAGGGGATGAAGATCAGGTGAACCCAACAGACGAAGGAGTGCTCTGCTAGGAAAAATACAATGAGTGTTTTCCTGACTCTGACGAAGAGTTGGAGAATTGGCAAGGTCGGTTGCACGAAGTATCGATGTTGCGATGTCTTTGGACCACCCGAAATTCCATCGCATTTCCACTAAGAAAAGAGCCCTACCTTACCATGGTGACGTAGAAGAGTGTAAGGAGATTGATGAACCTAAGGTCACCATGGAACGCAGGACAAGAATACTGCCACTCACACTGCATAGAGTACCTGCGCCAAGGCTGGTATTTGACACTCAGGAGAAGTATTGGAATAGGGTAATCATGCGGTTAGTGATCCCAGTTTCCAAATGGGCTTCGTGGTCGATCGACCTATAAAGATACCTGCTGACATACAACACTCAAAGGTACGATCGGATCTTACCTGAATAGACCCCTTTGATTAACGCTGCCCTAAGTGTGCCGTAGAGTATGGACCCACCTGAACCCACGTGCTCACTTCAAGTAACAGAGGGCATAGAGACGCTTGACGCAACTCTACCAAACCATGACATCCCACCCAAGGATGCAACACATGACCCGAAAAGCATTGTGGCCAACTTGCAGACCCAATACCAGAGCCCTATTAAAGAGCATCTCACATAAACCTTAATTCCGAGCATGCGAGCAACACACAGATGCCACTTAGAATCTGACACTCCGTGGAACAGAGATCAGATTTGAATAATGACCACCAATACACCCCATCTGGATAAATAAGGACCCTCGCACTTATGCAAAGGAGGTGGCGGATCATCAATGTAGCCCATTATGGTAATTTTAATCAAAACTGCCGATGGTAAATTTCATGTATGAGCTACTCCTCCATTCAAAAGCTTCGAATGATGTGCGACTGGTAGAATAAATTCGCAACAGGTTATTTATTTATTATGCAATATGCTCCTATTATCGGCCTATTGGTTTTCTGTGATCAGTGACATTCTCTTGTGTGGACATTGTCTTGTTACTGAAATGGACCCTAACTCGCCGGATAATCCGAGCTGTTTAGTACCCAATATCTTGAGGAGGCCTGAGCATGATGAGAGCAGTCAGAGAAGTGAGCGCTTGCATTCTATGGAGAGAATTGGCTATGAGCATGACACAATGAGCATAGCTGACCTTTGCACCTTGGAGACAGCCACGACTTCAAGCACAGAAGAGAATGCACTGGTATCCCGCTCCCCCACCCGCAACATTATAGTTAGGTCACCACTGGTTTTGCGCCAAGAAGGAACGCTGCAGTACAGGGACATGCTACGACTGCTCTGCAACTCCAGGGTACTACCTAGCAGAAGCAATGTGTGTTCGCTCCCTGGCATTGCTCTAATTCCCCATCATGATCCAACTGCTGAGAATGTCCAAATAGATTTTGCGCTGCTACCATGCACAACACTCTAGGAATTGTATACCAGAGTAGTGCGAGAGGGGCATCACCGTGATCAGGACACACACTGATAGTCTGAAATGTTGCCACAAGCTCAGGCCCAACACGTTGCGTGGGTCGCAGAGGAAACTAAGGTTATGCAAGAGCATCTTACGCAGGGTACACAGTTGTTCGACACAGCTACACAGCTCTGGCTAATGATTCAGAACCATCCTCTGCTTGAGTAGGCCCAGTAATATCTTCAGCAGGCAGAAGCTGCCCTCAACCAAGTTTGAGGCTCCATTTAGCGTCGTGCCGTAATGGAAACAGTCATGGACTATTGCCATGCCCTGCATATTGTCAAAAAATGGCTGAAACCATGGGGTGCCACCGCCCTCTAGCTAGCGCAGGATGCTCAGTTTTCCATTTCGTGCCTCCACTGTCTTTTAGAGCAAGTCTTCGCGGCCCCAGATGGCTTTGCCTCACTAGCCCTAGTCAACATTGCACAGCAAGTTGCGGCTCGGAGTCAGGAGGTACTCCCTCCACTCCTCAATGCTCTTGATACCTTACGTGCGAAAGTCGAAGGTGCACCACCACAGTGACTCGGGACAAGTCACAAGATTGTGTTGGGGGACTGTTGGAACAAGGTCTCCTAACCAGCTACGAAAACTGGTCCGTTTTGATATTTTTGATATATTTTAAGTAGATTTAATCTAGCGGAGGGGTTTTGGAATGGGTCAAAGCCCCAAAAGCGTTGTAAAGGTTAAAAGGGTAAACTAGGGGTCCGAAAACCATGGGTTGCAGACCATAAGAAAGTCTAGGATAGATTGATATAAATAGAGGAGCATTTTATATTGTAAAGGACAAGAATTATGAACTATTAACGTGAATTGTGGCTTAAGAGATATGTTTTGGTTTTGGGGAACGGACTCCTGCTGGCTGTGTGCACAGAGATCCTAGTCCAGCTATGTGCGGACCCTGCTGCTGTGTGCGCAGGTTGGGAAGGGAATTGTAAGGGATAATTGACGAATGAATGAATGAACGAGAAGGATTGATGGAATTTTGAATCTGTGAGTACTGTTGTATGAATTGATGATAATTTCTATGTTATGTATTTTCTGTCTTTTCGCTGTGAAGATCTGTGTACTGAATGCTAAAATCTAGATCTATTCCACTATGTTTATATAATGTTGTGTTGATGTTATAGAAAGAATATAGATCTAGTGCACGTGGATGCAAATAGATGCATAAACCTATGAAGAACAAGGTAATCTGGGAATTATGGAAACATAACACAGCTCTACTTGCCTTACCCATCCTTTCTCAGGGTGTGGAAACTTGGTTCCAGCACCCACCCATACTACTTCGAGTGAGATTGTGACTTGCGAAAGCAAGTCATTGCCAAAAGGGCCAATAGTATAGGGGTTTTTTGGCAAACCTTGCACACCAAACCTAGGTCAAGACCCCTCGAGCCAACAGTTACAATGAGGCCCTGCTTATATACCTATGCAGGTGACCTTTCATGACTGGGCATGTCTCTTAGACATGCCCCTTCACTAACTTAATGACTACTTACATAATCCTTAATTGACTATTTAATAATTATATTTGTTATATTTGTTATGAATTATATTCATAACATTTCCCCTTCCTTCAAAATCTTTGTCCTCAAAGCTTATAGTTGACACTTTTCTTTAGTTCAATCACGCAATGTTTTCTTCATTTGCTTTCGTCACAATTTAATATATCATCTTTTATTTATTTATTTGTTATGAATTGGCCCTTCCTTCATAACTTTGTCCTCAAAGTTTTATGGATAATAGTTTATTCATCTTGTATTTTTTATCTTGGCATGTGTAATTCGACATATGTACTTGACATCTCATCTTAACTTGTATAATTTGTTGTGATACTCCTTTGGAAACCCCCTTTTTTTTTTCTTTTTTTAATTTATTAATCTAATTAATTTAAATTATTTAATTAATTAAATTAATATATAATATAATTTACTATATGTATCCTAACCAAACTTTAAATGTCTTGCCGAACCTTTAATAGGATACTTTTATTTATTTATTATTAAGTAACTTTATAAAAACAAAATTATAAAGTAACTTTATAACGTTATAAAGTAACTTATTAATTTTATAAAGAACTTAATTATTAAACCTTCTTTGTTTTATTGAATTTATGACTAATAGTCATGAGAGATTTGTAAGGTTGTGTCCTTCTCTAGAGACTCATGCATCCGGCAACATCCTCCCACCAAAAGAAGAATTTGAGGAGTTTTTTAAGGAGTTTCCAAATAATAAACAAATGTGTCTCAAGGTTGTTTCCTTCATACTCTTGGATTTTGAAGAACGTTTTACCTTCGTCTGGGTGCTCTTCTTCCTTCTTGGCTTCTGCCCATCTTGAGTTATCTCCATTGTGTCCTCTATTCCTTTATTCTCTTTAATATCTGTTATAGATTTCGCTTTAACCCGATCATTGACTGTGGAAATAACTGCATTCAAGGGTTCAAAGGGGTCGCCCAAAAGACTCATCAGGATCTCAGAGATTTCTGTTGGTGTCATTTCGGCAACAGTTTCCCTCATGCTTTCCTCCATAGAGGAAAAAAGTGGATGGTCTTCAATATGAAAATATTTAAAGACCAGAAATTTGAATTGAGAGAAATTGCAAAAAGAAAGGAGTATGTGCATGTCCATCCTTCCAGATCTTAACAATGCAGGGTCAAGCCTGTCCTTGTGGTTTGTTGTGAAGATGATAATTCGTTCCTCACCAGAGCAGGACCACAGTCCATCCGTGAAGTTAAGAAATCCCAAAAGAGTTACTTGGCTACTTCTGTTGCTTCCACTTTGCTATAGTTCATCACAAGGATTTGAAGGTTGGGAAAGCCTGTCCCTTAAGTCGAGTGAGCAGTCGATATCATCAATAACAATGATGGATGCGTTCTTGCTTTGCAGGAGCATCATACAAAGGTCGGAGTTATCGGTCACCTTTGTGAGCTTCCGTTCGTACACATCGTACTTCATATAGTTAGCTATGGCAGCAATGAGACTACATTTCCCTGTTCCAGGGGGTCCATACATAAGGTATCCCTGCTTCCACGCATGGCCCACTCTGTTATGAAACTCCTTCCCTTTCTTGAAATAATCGAGATCCTTTATAATTTTGTCCTTTACCATTGGATCGAGGGCTAGAGAATCGAAAGTGGATGGATGGATGAATGGAACATCGGGCGCATATCGGGACTCTCCATTGTTGGTATAGATGGTTAGTCCCTTGCTCTCTTTCTTGATTTCAGCTGCACATTTAGTAATATGATCAAAGTAGGCCCTCAATAAGGACTTGTTTGGCCTCTCTATTTTAGGGAAAACCAGTGCTCATCGATAGGATTTTCACTACCAACTTGTTGAATGTGGCGAGACCACCAAACTATTGCTCCGTTGAAGGATTCTTGTATCGTCTCCCCGGTAGCAGGCCCAAACTCTGCACTGCCCATTTTGGTGGAGCGAAATATAGTTAGTCTTGTGGTGTCCTCTGTTGTGTTGAGGGTGGGTAAGTAGAGTTCCAAATCCTAGTACACCTCATTTGGAGTGGTTCCATCTATCCCACAGTACTGTGGAATATTAATTTCATAATACTTATTGAGAGAATCCTTGAAACAAAAAACCCATTGTTTCAGCCATTGCAGCAACTGTGGAGGCAAGAAGTTTTGGAGGAGAGAGAAGAGACCAATCACAAATTTAGCTATAATTTTCCTTTTTCCATGTAAAAACATCTTAAATTTAATTTTCTGCATATTTATTCCAAAATTAGTCCCTAACATATGTTTCTCTTCTTGCCATATGGTTTGTATGGGTGAAGGAGTTTTTCCATCTTTTAACTCTGATTGGACAAACTTCCAACTATCAACTTTTCTTGTGACCCAAGCGTCTGGCACTACTATTGGTGGAATAACCTCATCATCATTATGGTTTCCTCTATCTTCCTCCTCATCATATTTGTTGTTGAGATCATCTTCATCTTCATGTGGATCTTATTGTTTCTCAAGATAGCCTTCTTCCATATTATCTTTATCTGAATCATCCTCATCAATTTCATCTACTTCAACAGATTCCTGGCTAGTAGGTTTGTCTTTGTTTTTAAGATCACCTTCATTATAATTTGAAATTTTCATGACTTGATCTTCTGTAGAATGTATTGATTCTTCATGATATCTTCTGAATTTTCTGAATCGGCTGAATTGTTTTGTTGACTATGTTCAATATTCGGGAATATTGGTTTTTGCATTAGATTAATATTGTCCAAAATGGTGTTTATCTTCTGCATTGCTTTGTTATGATTGTATGTGGCCTCGCTATGATTTAGCCAAATTTGTATTTCTAACCGATCTGTTGTGTCTTGAAGTTTTTTGATGTTGTCAGAATTTCCTGTAACCTTATCCTCAAGATTGATTAATCTTTTAGTGAATTTATCAGGATTATTATTGATCTTACTCTCAAAACAGATCAACTTTTTGTTGAAATCGTCCATCATCATTGATGAAGACATCAAGTGGCAACGATTTCGAGGCACCACATGTAACAGCTGAAGGTAGCCAACAGTGACATAGGTGCTTCCTTCTAGACGAGAAGATCACTCCTCTGATACCAAATGGAGCAACAAATCTATAGGCTTGTTGGCTTATTTGTAGAATACTCAAGAGGTATTCGTAATAATAATATATTATATATAAAATGTATAAGAGATGATGATAAAATGATACAATGAGGCCCTGCTTATATACCTATGCAGGTGACCTTTCATGACTGGGCATGCCTCTTAGACATGCCCTTTCACTAACTTAATGACTACTTACATAATCTTTAATTTAATATTTAATAATTATATTTGTTATATTCATTATGAATTATATTCATAACATTCGTGACAAGTCTCTTTTTTGAGTGAGTACCTGTTCTGCATGAGGTGAGGGAGGTATACCTATGTCTGCCGAGATAACAAAGTACAAAGAATAAAGGTGTGTCTAGCAAACATGGGACTGAACTATATAGTACATGTTGGCATAAACATGGTCCAGATATAAAAATGATAATGGATCCCACATACATACTATGTCTAGGACAACAACCAGGAATTATACAATAATATCTGAGTACATGAAATAGAATTACAACCAAAGAGTCCATGTAAAATGGGAAAGGGCTCTGAAAATCTGAATTATACATGCAAAATAACAAGGCGCTGCAAGCGGCTGAGGCTGGAACCATCAAATCTATGGAGCTGCATCCAAGGCTATAGTAGAGAGGTCATCTAGGCATGTAGGGGGCTACCTAAAGGGTCACCCCTCATGAGGTCTGAAACATCTCACACACACCCAGGAATCACTAGTACAATCTGCTGCATCACTGAACCATCAAGTATACGGATCTCGATCATGCCATAAGCAGTTAGAATTGAGAAAAAAACAAGTCAAAGGGTAATAAAGGGTCCCTTTGCCTGATCTTAGGCACCGAAAAAGGATGGAAGTTGCAACCAAGGTACACCGCCCTCTAGATCTGTCTTCTGGAATGAATAAGCTAATGTTGACAAAAGGAGGTCTCCCATAGGTGAGGCAATAAGGAATCCTCAACTAAGGCACGAGGGAAAATAGTAGAGTGACTGATAGACTGGCACCAGGGATGATGGTGGAATGGGGGGTACTAAGTAGCAGGCTAACGATTTCCCTTATTAGAGCATAAAGGGCATGGATGACTTGGAAGCTACTAACTCGACTCCAGAGGGGATAGGGGACAGTATGAATGGGGGCCAAAATATGCGACACGAGAGAGGGACAAAGAAATGAAGGATGGAAGACTGTGGCGGGAGACAAAAGGGACTCGGGACAGACTCCATGGATACGATGATGACTCAACTCGGATGCTCTAAACAAGGTCGACTTGATGATGTTACCACATAGAATAGGCCCAGTGGGGACTGTTAGGGTCCTATAATAATAGGGATCATAATTTTGAATTGAATATGTTAAAGTCTTGTAATATTGTACATAATTTGATTTCTACAAATGTTTTCCCATATTAAAAAATGTAAAGAGGGTAAACCCTAAAATAAAAATCAAAGGACTAAAAGAAAGAGATTAAAAAGAAGATAAAGTATGAACCCCACAAAAAAGAAACAAAAATAGATCATGAAAGTGTTGCACATTCAAATGCCACTACTCTTAGTTTACTTTTTGCAAATAAAAATTGTGTGCAGCTTGTCAAAAATGCCACAATTCATGATGATCAAATAGTTTAATCTTGATTCATTCAAGATTTTAAATTTCAAGTAAAGATAGTGAATAAAGATCTATCCAAACCATTTAATCTTGGCAGATTAGTAGTTAGGTAGAGAATAAAAATGAACTCATCAGTTTAATCTGAGCCATTGGAAGTTATAATGTTAGAAGTAGGTTAGTTTGCTTATCAAAAGAAAATGAAAGGGCCAGTAAGCTCAAATGCACCCAAGAAATGAAGAAAAAATGTTAGGGTAATTAAAGGGTAGGTAGATTACTTTTACTCCAATTCATGGAAAGCATCAATCGGTTCATCTCATATCACTAATATCCCCCTAAAATCCCCTTCCCCTTGCTTAAAACCCCATTTCCACTCTTAGAAGGCATTTTCCCTTTTAAAATACCCCTTTCCCCTTATTTCACCCATTTTTCCTTCCTAAAAACCCCTCCCTCTATCATTTAAATTATTCGCATATTTTATTAAACCCTTGTTTAATATATATTTAACCCATTTCACATATTAATTCCCTCATATATATTTCTCCAACTCCTTATTGTATTATAACCTATAGTTTTAACTTTCCCCGCTTTCATTTCATTTACCCTCCCACTATATTAAGATCCCCGATCCCATATCATATTAACCACTTTATATTTATTTAAACCTATAGTTTATATATATCCCGGTCCCACTTTAATATAATCCCGCTCATATTACTCCCCGCTAGAGTATTAACCTGTAATATTCCCGATTAGTCATAAGCTAATTGGAATATTCAGTTTTTTTTATTTAATTTGTTTAAAGAATAAAAGAGAAAAGGAGGTCCATCAAACTCCTTAACAATGAATAAATCAATGCCAAATGTAAAAAGGCTAAATCTTGGCAGTTAAAACGAGCACCCTTAGGTGTGAAAGGGGTTGGATATTTTGACTGGGTCAACCCTTGACCAAATCTACAGCGTTGTCATGGAGGAGTGGCCATGAATGAGGCACAACACAGTTTTAGATGGAGATGCTTGGTGTGGAAGAAGTGATCTCATTGGAAGTGGTTTAGGGTTCACAAGCTCTTAACTTATAAAAGGAAGAGGATGGCAGCATTAGAAGGTTGTTTATGATATTGGATTTCTGAATATATTGTCTTTTTAAACATATAGCTTTCTTTGGTTGTTTAGCCTAGATTGCAAATGTTGTTTAGCATTGGGTGTTCCTAGTCGGGAATCCCACCTCTTCCCATTGAGTAGCTCTTGGGAGAGTCTTGTATTGCATAGTCCACTATCTAGCTGAAGGCCAAGCTTCTTCTTTCAACTACAACGCAGATCCTGTTGAGGGTTTGGTTTTCTTTGCAAGCTGCAGCAAGTGGAGGCTAGATCTTCTCAAATCTAGGCCATCTCAGTGATCCTTTTCAGTGGAGGAGTCTTCTACTTCATTGGGAGGAGAGTATTGGAGGACTTGGGCTTCATTTTCATATCTTGGCACCAGGCCAACCACATTTTGATCCCTACAGCACAGTTTAACTTCGAGATCTGCGTTATTCCCATAGGTGCAGTTGCAAGGTGTTTTGGCATACTATTTGGAGAGTTTGTTTTCGAGTGTTGGGGATCTGCCATTCACTTTGGAGATCCATTGGAGGGGATCATTCTATTGTTCATATCAGATCAGATCCACTTTCTAGATGTAGAATTTTCAATATATCTGCAGACTTATATCTCAGATCTACTGCTTGTACATGGTGTTTTGCTAAAAACCGCAAGGGGGATTGTTAGAGGAGCCTATATAGTGTATGGATCTGTTATAGATTTGACTTTTCATGCACTTATCTACTCTAGGTATAATGTGTAATATAAAGCATGTTTCAGACCAATAAAATAACATTGTAAGGCTTTTTCCAGTCTTAATACATGGTTGCAGCACCTCTTTTTGAGGATTTTCTCTCATTGAGACTTGTATTTCCTATTATGCATCTTATGGGCCATCTTTTACATCTGTTTTGCTGCGGTAAATACATTTTAAAGGTCTCCATATTGGCCTCTTTCTTTTTCTTTGATGATCTGCGTTATTTTCCTACATATCTGTATTTTATTGTTGCATTCCCTATTTGGGAATATTACAGTGGTATCGGAGTATCATCTTGGCACCGCCTATTCTTTCTAAGAAGCCAATATGTCTTATGAAGAAGAAGAGCCTCTTACTGACAGAGAGAAGAGGCATATAAAGAGAACACAAAAATTTTGATTACACAAATGACAATGAAGACAAGGGTAAAGCCCTTGTATCAGGAGGTGAAGATGAAGAAAAGGATTTTCCTAAGATCCTTCTTAGAGCAATGAAATATCTTGCTAGAGAAATCAAAGAGATGAGAATGGACAGAATCAAGGAATCCCCTAAAGGATTTCATCTTGGAGAAGGCTTTGGCATGTCTCACCACTGGAATGATCAACTAGTGCATCAACCACAAGTTTCCCAACGCTCTACCATGCTTACATTTTTGGTTGTGGGAAATGAAGGGTTTCAAGAGCATTAATCCCTTGAAGACAAATTTGAATAATATAAGTCTCAAAATCAAAGATTAAAAGATCACTTGAGTTTTCAGGAGTTTTTTCACCTCAAGGATAATAGAAGACCAAGGCATCATCATAGAGGTGGTGAATTCATTCAGAATCATGATCGACACCACACTATGGGCAGATTATTTTTACCCAATTTTGATGGGTCATCCAAGTGTTTTGCCAAATCTTGGGTAGAAAAACTTGACATCTAATTTTAGCTGAACAAATTCCCAAAGATGTAGGCTATCAAGATTGCAGTGCTACACCTTGAGGGTGAATCACATGATTGGTGGTTCCATGGCTTGTCTACATTGGGTCATGCTAATGTGACTACTTATTCAAATTTCACTAGAAGGCTGGTGGGAAGATTTTATAGAAGAGATACAGAGGCACGATTCATGAGCCTTGCAAAGTTGAAATAATCAGGTAATACAAAAACTTACATCTCTGAATTTTTAAGACTTTCTGTTATGGTTCCTGATTTGTCTGCAACAAGAAGGGTGTACATGTTCATTTATGGTTTAGATGAACCTCTTCATGGGTTGGTTAAATATACCAAGCCCACTACCCTGCATGATGTTATAGAAAGGGCTAGAGACCTTCAATATGCCTTGCCAAAAGCAATGGCAAACTTTCAACATAATCCCTCTTTTCCCTCAAAGGGAAAGGAAGAAAAAGCTACTCCCTCAAAGGAGAGCTCATACAAGAAGCCTATTGATGATGAATTCTAGAGAGATCTAAGAAGAAGGAAGCTTTGCTTCACTTGCCAAGAATCATGGGCACCTAGACATAGATGTGCAGCTGGAAAAGCACATTACATAGAGGTCTTCTCAGATGATGAGGAGGAAGAAGAAGATGAACCAAGAAGAGGTCATAGCGCTGACACTGCAGGGGAAGATGTATCACAACATGATGCTCCAAGCATAGATCTAGGAGGGATTGGAGCATTAAAATACCATAAGACAGCTCTAGGAGTCTTGGGTAGGCTCAAAGAGGAGGGATATTTTCTCCCAGCATCATCATTACCCACTCTCATTTCAGATTCTACGTTGTGGGAGGAGAAGAAGGGAAGGAATGACCTTCCAACATATACCTTTTGCATGGGAGATGTCAAGGAGGAGAGTAGCCACATGATAGACATTTCAGTTGATAGATCATCAGCGCTATCATTGTTGGGGAGTTTAGATCCATATTGGAAATCCTGACTGTTGGTGGATTACTCCAAGGATCTTCACACATGCATGATAGTTGATGACCAGTTACATGAAGAGGGATATTCTATCCAAGAAGGATTCATCTAAGATCATGGTAGGATATTTTTGTCTAGAGCCTCCAAGCTCAAGAAGAAGTTGCTACAAAGGGCCTATGAAGAGTTATGTTTCAGCCACACATATTCCATGAAGATCTACAACATCATCATGAGGAGCTTTGATTGGGAAGGCTTTGGAGGAGAACTACATCAAAATTTTCAAGAATGCATGAACCATGTGGAGTTGGGATAGCTACATGACTCTATGAAAGAGTTATTTCAGCCATCTCTTCCTTCTTTTGAGAGAGGAGATAGATCTATGCACCACTCCATTTGTATGAGGATTATTGGTGAAGAACATACTCATGTAAATAATGTTTCATTTTCTGATTGTATGTATTCTTTTACCATGTATATGCAGGTCATAAATCCAAGAAGGAGTTTTGTACCTTATAAACTTCATGGCCAACTATGGGCCACAAACATTTCTGAATATGGCCACTCCCTTGGAGATCAAAGGGAGATTTTGTTTCATGATGGGTGCATTACTAAGGCACCAAATATATCTCACACTTTCAGCCATAGTGAGATGACATGGGAAGAAAGTAAGTGGTGGGGAAACCACTTACCACATCTTGATCTAATGAATTTAGGAGATGTGCTGCATTGGTTCCACATGTGGGATTATGACCCACCTCCATATGCACAAATTTTTGTTTGCATGTATGTAGTTTTGATCCCATACATTGATGATATACTTGTAATTTTTATGGGAATGTATGGAGGGAGGATGGAAGGTATGTATGTGCCCTATGGGATGGAAACTCTCCATGTACCTTAAGCTACATGTTTCAGGGAGAACATTGGGCAAACCATGTTTGTTTCATTTGAACTTTTGTCTCCTTATGGGATGGACTATTTTCATCTAATGGGAAATTTGGAGGAACAATTCATGGAGGGACAAATTGGTGAAAACTTAGCTTATAGAGGAAGATTATCACATGTTGGTGTCACCAATGGAGGAGGAGAAGAGTTGCAACACTCACCTTATCAGTTGCTTGAGCATAAGCAACATTTGGGAGGGGAGGAATGTAATATTCCCAATTAGTCATAAGCTAATTGGAATATTCAATTTTGTTTATTTACTTTATTTAAAGAATAAAACATAAAAAGGAGGTCCATCAAACTCCTTAACAATGAATAAATCAACGCCAAATGTTAAAAGGCTAAATATTGGCTGTTAAAACAAGCACCCTTAGGTGTGAAAGGGGCTGGATATTTTGACTGGGTCAACCCTTGACCAAATCTACAGTGCTGTCATGGAGGAGTGGCCATCAATGAGGCACAATGCAGTTTTAGATGGAGATGCTTGGTGTGAAAGAAGTGATCTCATTGGAAGTGGTTTAGGATTTACAAGCTCTTAACTTATAAAATGAAGAGGATGGAAAAATTAGAAGGTTGTTGATGATATTGGATTTCTAAATATATTTTCTATTTAGACATATAGCTTTCTTTAGTTGTTTAGCCTAGATTGCAAATGATGTTTAGCATTGGGTGTTCATAGTCGGGAATCCCACCTCTTCCCATTGAGTATATCTTAGGAGAGTCTTGTATTGCATAGTCCACTATCTGGCTGAAGGCCAAGCTTCTTATTTCAACTACAATGTAGATTATGTCGAGGGTTTGGTTGTCTTTGCAAGCTGCAACAAGTGGAGGCTAGATCTTCTCAAATCTAGGCCATCTCAGTGCTCCTTTTCAGTGGAGGAGTCTTCTACTTCATTGGGAGGAGAGTATTGGAGGACTTGGGCTTCATTTTCATATCTTGGCAGTAGGCCAACCACATTTTGACCCCTACAATGTAGTTTAAATTCTAGATCTACGTTATTCCTCTAGGTGCAGCTGCAGGGTGTTTTGGCACACCATTTGGAGAGTTGGTTTTCAAGTGTTGGGGATATGCCCTTCACTTTGGAGATCCATCGGAGGGGATCATTCTCTTGCTCATATTAGATCAGATACACTTTCCATATCTAGAATTTTCAGTATATCTGCAAAATTAGATCTCAGATCTACTGCTTGTACATCGTGTTTTGTTAAAATCCCTAAGGGGGATTGTTAGAGGATCCTATATAGTGTATGGATATGTTATAGATCTAAACTTTTATGCACTTTTATGCTCTAGATCTAATTTTTAATCTATAGCATATTTCATACCAATAAAATAATGTTGTAAGGCTTTTGAAATTCTTAATACATGGTTGCAACACCTTTTTCTAAGGATTTTCTCTCATTGGAGACTTGTATTTCCTGTTATGCATATTATGGGCCATCTTGTACGTCTATTTTGCAACTGTAAATACATTTGAAAGGTCTTCATATTGACCTCCTGCTTTTTCTTTGATGATCTGCATTATTTTCCTTCATATCTGTATTGTATTGTTGCATCCCTATTTGGGAATATTACATAACCCCTCCATATAAAACCTTCCACTTTAAATATCCTTGATCCCACCTCTCACAAACACCCCAACTCATCACCAACACCCATCAATCGTATGATTGGAGCTACCTAGATCCGACCACTCCCAAGCCCTTTCGCACTCTCCACTGCCCGATGTTTAAAACCATTGGGGGGGGGGAGGTGCGAAATGGGTGGTTTCGCACCCCCGCCCATTCGCTATGTGGTGCTCCCACATTTCATCGCACTGCCCAGCCCGAAACCACTTTACTACCTTTTCACGTGCGATAAACCACTAAACCATCCTCGCGCCTTATGATGAAACCACCCTACTATTTGAAAGTTAAACCTCCATGCCAATATGATTAACCACATTCGGTTAAAAGAAATAAAGCCCGCCCTTAAACATTTTTTCACCATTTCTGTTAAAAATTGCGAAAAGGAAGCCTTGCCGACCTATTTTGAAGCCAGTACAAACTCAGATTCATGCCTTTTGCTAACGGAACCAGTTTAAAATCTTTGAAAAATGGAACTAAAGCCTTTGTTGCATCCAAAACCCCATCCAAAGACCAAAACTTCATTTCCAGGTAATCCTAAAGTGCCAGAAGCCATTACTTAAGCTAAAGAAAGTAATAATTTCTAATTGAACAAAGTAAATGGCCTCCAAGGGCATAATCTTTGTTAACCCTTTGCAACCTCCTGTAATGGATGTTGAACATACCCCCATTGCTGATAAAGACTTCAAAATCAGTGATACAATCATTGATTTCAACCTCTTGGACATCCAGTGCTGGAGCCATGATAAATCCCTTGACCAGGTTGATGATATCTAACTTTGGGACTCAAAGTTGCCTAAATATATTTTCCCACTGACCCTTCAGTTTCCATAAATCATCAAACTTTATCAGATTAATTACTTGCCCAATAAAAGAGCTCTAGTAACCCCTAGCCAAGGGATTTTATTCACCATCACTGCAGAATCCATAAATTAGATGCTACAGATCCAACCCAAGCCTGATGAAGCCCCATTATCAATTGAAATCCTCACTGAATTATACCTAAAATTGGACTTTCCCAAGAGGTTCCAAATATTTCAAACCTTTCTTCGTCCATCAGTAGAAGCCCCAAACAGTAACCCTCCATACTCATCTTCAATTTTTTTAGAGAGAACCAGACAGATTGTCTAATATTCCAAAAATTTAGCCTTCATCTAAATGGAATATTATAGTTGGTTTTATCACTAGGTAGTGGGTGGGGAGACACATAACACCCCTTTAGAAGGAATAATAACACTCCTAATGTGAAAGGAGGAAGAATAAGCAGCCAGATTAAGCACCTTTGGGTGTGAACAGGGATTGGATCATGTTGATTCAGTCAACTTTGACCAATTCAACATCACTATCATGGAGGAGTGGCCTTTATGATGAGACAACGCAGTTTTAGTGGAGGAAAAATTGCATGAGATTGGTGGAAAGTATGGATGGGACCCAATGTGAGTAGGTTCACATGCTATATATGGAGGGGATGAAAACCTTTGTTATTCATGTTTGAGATTATCATTTTGATATTGGTCTGTTTAGACTTTTGCTTCCTCTTACTATTTAGCAAGGTTGTTGTGGTGTTTAGCACAAGGGTGTTCCTGATCGCGAATCCCTACCTCATCCTCAGGTGTTGTGTAACCAGCTCCAAAAAGAGAAGAAAAGAGATATCAATGCTTTATAAATGAGCCACTTCAAGGGGGAAACCTCCAATACATTACATAAATGAACAATTCTTGGATGATACAAATGAACAAAACCTCCTTCTATATATAGGAGTCCATGGGGCCATAATATAATCCTAGTGGGGCCACAATGTAATCCTAGCCGACCTAACAATAATAATGTAAGGGCACAATAATAACAATATGGGGGTTACAAGGGTACAACAATAACAATAAGGGGGGCTACACTAACATAATAAAGGACTACACTATTAATATAGGGACTTAACATGCCCCTCTCCTTCAAACAAGTGTTGTCTTCAACGCTTGATTATTTCTTGATGCTTCTGTATAAAATTCTCATCCTCCCATGTGGAATCTTCTACAGGAAAGTTCTTCCACTTGCTGAGATACTCTGAAATTGATCGTACTTGTCGAGTTCTTGTTTTTGTGACTGCTTCAGAACTTCTTTCGATGTGATGTTGATATTCCCGTTGTTTCATTAGATTCTGCACCAAAGTTAGGTTATCCTTTGAGAGTTGGAGAACTTGTTGTTGATGCTCGATGTCATCTTCCACTAATTTATCATCCATATTAGCTATTATTTTATCCTTCAAACCATCCAAATTAGCCTCCATTTCTTCTTTTAAACCATCTATGTCAGCTTCGGTTGCTCTTCGTAAGATCAAAATTTGTTGCACTTGGTACAGTAATTTTGATATCTCATACTGCAATTCTTCCACTTCATGCATCATAGTATAGATTTCTGAGGGCTTAATGGGTGTTGAATTATTTTTAGGAGGTATTTCAGAATGCAATACTGAAATATATGCTCAATAGGCCCTTGGAATCACTTCAAACTGATTTTTCAAACAAGATTTATGCAATTCGGGAAAAACAATACACACCTTTTACTTGCTTTTGAGGAGATCGATATTGGAATTGGATTATCTCTGTGATTGCGACTCTTCAATATTTAAAATTCATCAATGAAATAGCCCTCTAAATTCTCTTTTGAATGCCACAGGTCTGACCTGATTTGGATTCTCCAAGACAAAGTTGTGTCCAATCTCCCACAATGACCTAATTATGGACTGGTTCAGTAGAGCTAACTTGTACGACTTTCCACGTGTCACTGTTTCGTCTTTTGTCTCTGAAATTGATAGCCAAGAAACTACAGTTCATTTAATTGCGACCAATTTTTACGGCACTCCAATCCGATGCCCAGAGAGAGAGTTATTGAACTTTTCCCACGATCACCTCTTTGAGATGAAATTCACGAGCCTGAAAAAGCACTACCTTCAACAGATCATATCTCCAAAAATGTTGCGAACCAAGCTCTGAAATTTTTTGACGAATTTCCTCCAGATTTCAGCTTCGCACCATACGAATTTCAGATTCTGAACCTTCGTCGAATAAAATTTATAGCGCAAATTCCACGATGACCTGTTTAGGAGCCTGAACAAAAGACCTAACTTCCATAGATCATATCTCAGAAAATGTTATGAACCAAGCTCTGAAAATTTTAGACAATCTTCCTCAGGATTTCGGCTTCACACCCTAAAAATTTCAACTTCTAAAACTTCGTAGAAAAAAAGTTATAGCGAAAGTTCCACGATGACCTGTTTGGAGTAGCGAAACCCTAGAATCCAAGGCTCTGATACCAAATGTTGTGTAACCAGCTCCAAAAAGAGAAGAAAAGAGATATCAATTCTTTAGAAATGAGCCACTTCGAGGGGTAAACCTCCAATACATTACATAAATGAACAATTCTTGGATGATACAAATGAACAAAACCTCCTTCTATATATAGGAGTCCATGGGGCCACAATATAATCCTAGTGGGGCCACAATGTAATCCTAGCCGACCTAACAATAATAATGTAAGGGCACAATAATAACAATATGGGGGTTACAGGGGTACAAAAATAACAATAAGTGGGGCTACACTAACATAATAAGGGACTACACTATTAATATAGGGACTTAACATCAGGGAAGGAGAAGTTCTTTGAGCTGCATTTCCTTTGATTCCGGCATTCTGGCCAAGCTACCTCCTTCAACTACAACACAGTTTCTGTTTATAGGTGGGTTGTGTTGCAGGGTGCAGCAAAGGAGGACCACATAGAGCTATTTATGGGCTTGTTTTTCAGTGGAGAGGTATCCTGTCCATTGGAGTATCAGCAAGGAGGGCTCCTGGGCATATTTCCACATCTTTGGCATTAGGCCAACCATCTACCATCCCTCATAGCGCAGTCATAATTCTGAACTGCATTATTTTTGGAGGCAATTACTGGGAGGGTTCATTGAGCTCAAGAGGAGGGTCTATTTCTGAGTAGAGGGATCAACCTTCTATTTAGAAATACTATTGGAGGAGGACATCATCATTTCAGATCTTTCATAGCCTCATTTTTCAGATCCAGTTTGCAGTGACATCTCAACTGATCTGAAATTGTGAGATCTTCTTATTTCTAATACAAATATGGACTATAGGGGCATTTACATGATATGTCACCTTTAAAGAAAAGATGAGATCCTGAAGCTTTCTGGCCCTTTACAGACTTTTCCTAAAGAAATAATAGAAGTAATCACTAATGATCTGATAATGAAACTACTTGTTTCTGGTGCAAGGTATCCATTATCCATAAACTTATGTGTGTAAATTGTATAATGTGTTTTGCAATTGGAAAAAAATGCTTCTGGTGAATTTATGAGTATTTTGTGTAAAGGAAGCTTATTTCATTTTACTGTTTAACATCTTTAACTCTGGTAAAAAAAATCAAATAAATCACATAATATAACGCAACATATGATAAGGCAGTTCACCCCTCCTGGGCTACATCTGCGGAGTCCAAGGCCCCCAAATAGGCATGTCCTTGCTCTTATTATGCTCAAATTTGTTAATACAGTGATGAGAATGCCTAAAAAGGAAAAAAAAGCTGTGAAAATGAGTTCATAGCACAGAAAAAATTAAATATAGGCTTTTTTTCACCTCCAAAGGTTAACCACAGCCCAATACAGCTCCAACACTCCCTAGGCCCTAATGGCTCTCCAAGCTTCTCTGCTGAAAAAGTACCTGAAGATGATCTTTGTTGCCTCTGAAACCTGCACCATTGGCTCTGGAATTCTCAAATTACCCAAATTATACTCTTGGTTCACCTCAAATGGTCAACCACAGCTCAGCACAACATCAACCCCAAAGTGGCCCTTATGGCTCAAAAAGCTTCTCCAAAGCTAAACAGGCTGAAAAACTGGTCCAATGGCTCTGAAACCTGTCTCAATGGCTTCAAAAGGCTGAGAAGACCCAAAATCAAAAAAAAATATCTCCCAGAAAGGATTCTCCATCTGAAAGATATGGCCAAAACAGTCTTTTGCCCAATGTTAGGCAAAAATCCCACAAAAAGTGGGCCAACTTTAGTTAACTGAAGTTAAAATTTAGTGGTCCACCTAAACTGGAGGAACCGGCGCTAAATTCAGCGGAGCCACTAGCAGTTTCATTAAATGCTGGTCGATCGTGTTCACATGTGCAGATGGGCCGGCGGTTAAGCCGACGGTTTCAGAACTGTTGCAACTCCAACTAACGTAAACATCGGCGGGTTACATGTGACCTCTCTGCAGTCACTAAAAAACCAAACCGTAAACTATTTAAGCTCCCCGCCGGTTTAGTAATCCGCTGGTCTATACGTGGTGGTCACACAAATGGGGGGGGGGCTAGCCCCATTAAAAACTCCGCTCCACCATTTAACACCACGTGACTTGAACCACGTGATCCTTTAAAACATTTAACCATATGATAATTAACCCTTTGACATTATAATTTTTTAACCTTTGAACTTTAAAACATTTGCCATGTGGATTTTCGTTGATGTTTCGGTTTTAAAAGAATTTGAATTTGATAATTAAATATATGTGGTTTAATAATTTAATTTTAATAAGGTTTAATTTTTTGTTTTTAAATAATTAAAACATATATTAAATAATATAATATATGATTAATAAAAACCATATAAAATATTAATAAATATATAATTTAATTAATTAATTAAACCTTCATAAAAATAAAAATTGTCTCAACACATAAAATTAAAAAATTCCCTTTCAAAATTAGAGGTTATTAGGAGATTTCAAAGTGAAACAACTTCTTCATATGGTAACGGATTTGAGTGTCGTTCACGGCACCGGGATCATATCGCCGAAACCTATCCGGTCGCTCAGGTTCCAACCAATTTTGAGCAAATAAAATTTTGAGCATTTTTCCAATAGGACATGATCACCTGATCATCAACCCCAGGGTTATTTGTCACCTTGTATATTTCTTGGTATTTCTAGCAATATTTTCTGGGTTGGCTAGAAATCATGTATTAGAGCCCACATCTTCTTTCTTGGGCATTTATTCTATTTCTATCAGCCATATTCCATTTGTGTATGTTACAAAAACAGCTACACTGATATAGACATCGTTGTCACTGCTCTCCGACATTCTATACAGTTGCAGCAACTCATGTGCTGATTGTTCTTATCATTGGAGGCTTGTTCTTATTGCTTGTGTGGCTTGTCCCTCATGATATTTTTGTATATTTCTGCTGATATCTTAATATAATGATGGCTGCATATTGATCTCCCTCATTTCATGATCAGATTTGTTGTGTTTTATATTATTATGTCTTGTATTGCTGTTATTTCCAATTTGGAATATTACAGTGGTATCAGAGCATAATCTTGGCTCATCCTTTGCATTCAAGACATTATGCCATTAGAAGGAGAAGCTTCTTCTCACAAAAAAGAGGAGATGTACAGAAGAAACCAAGGCAAGACTCCGTTATTTGGAGGAATGAAGGAAGAGAGGATCTCCCAGCTTCTTTTCCAAACTATGAAAAATATCAAGGAAGATCTCAAGGAGATGAAAAGGGAGAAGTGTAAAAAATTTCCAAGAGGGTTTGAAATTGGAGCAAGCCCTAGATATTCATATGATGGGTGTGAGAATTCAGCCACATATGAAGATCCACAACACAATTTATTTCCCACATTTACTGCAAGAAGGATGGAGGAAGAAGATGCACCAAGGGAGGAGACCTTGAGTGACTATCTTCAGGAGTATGAGTCTCAATCATGGAGATTCAAAAAGCACTTGGAGTTCCAAGGGTTTTGCCAACTCAAGGAAGACAGAAGATCCAACAACCATAATAGAAGCAAGAGAGGTAGAATCTTTCTATCTAATTTTGATGGATCAGCAAAGTGCATAGCCGAAGCTTGGGTGAAGGATCTAGATTCCTATTTCCAGCTACACCAAGTTTTAGAAAGGGAGGCCATTAGAGTAGCAACACTGCACCTCAAAGGTATGGCCCATGATTCATGTTTTTGTAGTTCTGCTTAATTTTATCATGCAAATGTAAACACTTATGCAGGGTTCAATAAGAAATTAGTGAAAAAATTTGATCTTAAACATTGTGAAACATCTCTTATTGAACCCAAAAACTCAAAACCTTTGCATGAGTTAGAGAGATCTATTTTGCCAACTCCACTCCATATTTATGTTGAACGGGATAAAAACATGCATGATGCCTTGCCAAGGGAAATATCCTCACTTCTTGAAGGGCCCTCTTCTATAGATGAAGACATGGAGGTTCCTCCTTCAAGGGAAGACCAAGATCAAGGGTCTCTCATTGATGATGAGGCATTCTAAAATATTGATGAAGAGGATGAGAAGAGAAGAGCTAATAGCATTGTACCATTGGGAGAAGATCCATCAACACATGGAGATGGGAAGGGAGCCATTGCTTCCATTAGAGGAGCCCTTGTGTCTTTGCAAGGAGTTCCAAATGATTCAACATGTGGGAACCAAAACACAATTCTGGAGCAAGATACATCAGTTTTTGTGGATTGTGAGATGGAAGAAAAGAAGGATCAACATCAAGGGATGATGAGTACTCACCCTTATCTATTTCAGGAGGTTTCTGCATAGAAGAAGGAGACTATATTGCGCAGTGAAGAGAGGGACAAATCAATCCACTCATATATACAGTCTGCTTTAGATCTTGATGTCTCACTACATGGGGGCATTCCACCTGGGAGGCCACCAGATCTAGAGTTGATGAGAGACATCTTCCCAATTGGTTCACAAATATTACATTTCGGAGGGGTGAATACCTTGGAGGAGTCTAGTACAGTGCAGAGATTTTGGGATAGCCTCAAGTAGGAGGGAGACATTCTCCCATTTTCAGCATTACCCACTCTTACTACATATACTGTGCTGACAGGAGTTGCTGCAGTGATGGAGGATGGCACCTTTATGGTGCAAGGGAGCTGCTCCATGGATTTGGAGAAATTGAGGGTACTTCATTTGAGGAGGGAATCCTCCATACATTGGAGTAGATGGAGGCCACTCATGCTTACGTTGGCCAAGATCAGGAGGTTCTTTTTGGATGGTATCTTCTCATGGGAGGCCCATTTCCAAAGATCACCACTTCTATTTGAGCATGAGCAGCTGCATGTTGGGCATGGCATCACTTTGGAGGATGACTTTGGCATGACGGATGTCAAAGGAGAATACAACAACATATGGGGAGCTTCACATTTCAGATCTTCAGCGCCGTCTCTTAGGAGGGTTGATCCATATTGGAGGTCTCAACTTTTGGTAGAGTACTCAAAGGATCTTAGTGCTTGTATGATTCTTGATGACCCAGAGGGAGATGATAGATACATGGTGGTTGATGAGGTCATCTATTCGCATGGTAGATTCTTCTTGACTAGAGTTTCTGAGCTCAAGAGGAAGCTACTACATGCAGCACATGTGGAATTTCCTTCCATGCACTTTGATGCATTTCATTCTTAGATGGAGGAGTTCACTTGGGAGGGCATCTAGTAGGATATATATCGGCATATGGAGAGATGCATAGCCCAGATGGTGATGGAGAGGGTTTCACAACCGATTCCCTACTCATTGAGAGTGAGGGAGAGCTTTCAGTTGAGCCATTTCAGCTCAATGACCAAAGTACATAGTAGAG
>CM076571.1:171478512-171608204 GCA_034641835.2 Pinus albicaulis
AGAGAAATATCAGTGAATGATCGAGGAATTCAACGTTCAGCATTGAAGATCTTAAGCCGTAATCTGTGGTGTGTGGGCTGCGTAGGGTACTATTAGCCACCTATAATATTTTGATATACCAAAAGGTGGCTAAGACTTTTTTGAGCCTCCAAGGAACAAATTTTATCACTAAAAATTGTTGGCTCTTGAAGGCTCCTTGAAGGCCTCATGCCTCTGTCCAAAATCTTCATTACTATTTCCATTTTTTACTCAGAAAATTCTGCTGATTACAAATGAAAGACTGCTGAAAAACCTTCATTTTCCCCCTTCTCAAACCTTCATTTGCTCCCCTTTTTCTCCATCAAAACTCCCTTGTTTTCATAAATCCTCTTCTTCCATTTATGAAAGTCATTTTTCCAAAAGTTAAAGACTCACTCTTTAACCTGGCTGAAACCCCCAAAACCATTAAAAAACCCATTTATCCAAACTTTTAATCTAATATATTAAAGTCACGTGTTAATGAAAAAATGGTTAGATTAGAAAGACCGATCGCGTAATCGCAATTGGAGAAATCAAATGGTTAGATTAAAAAGACCGATCGTGCAATCGCGATCGGAGAATTCACAATGGGTTGATCGGAAAGACCAGGCCCACAGTCCTGATTGCGATTGGCCCTTTTGTGTTTTACGTCCCGGGCATATCATATTTTATAAAAACCATAGGCCTCGCATTCGGGTGCCCACCCGCCTTATATATTCTTCCGCCCGATCCATAAAAACCTTTGATTATTCCAAAGGTTTGGGTTTCATAAAAATATACAAGGGTTTTTCCCCCGGCTCATCTCCACCATTGATCGTATGCCAAATCCAATGGTCCGCGCAAAATCGCATCAGAGTTTTTCTTTCGATGCATTTGTTTTGTTCCCCCGATCGGCCATCCCCTGATCCATTCTCCACCGTTGATCTCGTTCTTAGATTGACGGCCTGCGCTCAATCGCATCGCAAAGTTTTAATCGCATGCGTTTTGTTTAACCCCCGATTGCGACTCCCCCGATTGGTTCTCCACCGTTGATCTCCTTCTTGAATCAACGACTATCGCTTAATCGCTCCTTCCCTTCCGATTGCGCAATCGCATCGGAGTTTTGCAATCGCACCCCTTTCCTCCTTCCCCCGATTTCGATTCCCCGATTAGATCTGGACCGTCCACGTGTCCAGATCCAATGGCTACGCTCCTTCCCCGTCTCCGAAGAAGTTTAAACCATTTCGCAGGTTTTCTTAATTATTTTTGTGTTTTGCAGGTATTTTAATGGTTTTCCACTGAATAATGAAAGAAAGCCGGGGACTGGGAAAGACGTTTCCTGTGCCTTCGAGCTACTAAAGGAACCATTCACAGGGTTGAATTCAATGATTTGTCAATGTTTCATGAGCGTTGATAACACGTAAAATGGCCTGTGCGGCCCTGCACATCGACAAGACACTGTTTCAGTCAAGGAACAATCAGAGAGTATCAGTTTTGAAAATAAAGCACGACAGACGAAGATTGAAGACAATATTACGGGGATTACGGCTAAGACGGTTATCAAAAGCCTAATCCCCGACTCAAAACACAGTTTAAAGAAAATCATAAATGTTTCACTGACAGGAGGGCTTCCACCGCTTCAAATGAGGCGAATAAATTCCTCAGCTATCATAAAAGCCACCTGTTGCCTCAAACCTTTCAAAACAGAGGCCGAAGTTGTTAAAGAAAATCAGATATTCGCCTCCAGCGCAGCCATGGAGTTACTTCTGCCAGGAAATCAATGCAGAAATATCTGCAGAGTTACTCCAAACATTACGCAGAACCTCAAAGTCAAATAAAGCTCCCACCGAGTTTTATTCATAATTGTAAAACAGTTAATACATCAATCCACCTGTAAACTTCTTCATCGAGCCCCTCAAAAGGCTAAGAAGTCTTGAATATGTATTAATTGCCTTAAGAGATCTTTCGTTAGATTTCACCTCCTCATTCTTCTATAAATACCTCAGTAGAAGATGAGAGACTGTTGGTCACCACATATCTGTAGCATGTAAATAGTTTTCTGAAGTTGCTGTAAGCTCTGTTTGTAAGTGAAGATACCTAAGTTGAGCTGAGAAGCCTGAAGCTGTAAAGAACCATTGGACTTGAAGATTGTAACTGGTTTGGAGCATCAATACAAGCTGATTTATGGGATCCTGGTTTATGTCGACGGTGATGTTATTCTCATTGTAATTTGTTATTTTATTTTGTTTCATTGTGTTTCATATTCTTCTGTAAAGAACAGTTTAAACAGTGTTAGGACCTATTGTATATCAGTAACCTTCTCTGGCTGAAAAACCTTTATTTAAATGTTTTCTTTCAAACTATGTTATTTAGGAATGATTTAATTCAGTTAAGCGTAGGAATGCTGGCGTTCCCTCGTCTTATTGTCTTAGCTAAATGTTGTTCTTAGATGTTATTTTCATTTCATGTTAAGTAGCGATGAACTAAGGAAGATATGGTGAGCCCTGGTCCTAGTTTTGTCACAAAAGACTGACTGAAAGTTTCCCTTAGAATGTGTTAAAATCTGGATAGTTTGAAAGTACTTACCAGATCTTAGGCCATTCTGTGTGATCTCTGTGATTATCTTGGAAGTAGCCAAGTAAAGAAGAGCTAGGAGAGGATTTGTGGTGAGCCCGGCCCGCTAGTTTCTACTCCAAAAGTTGACTTCAAGTTTCCCTTTGTTTTTTTTTAAAATGTTTTCTATTTGAAAGTTTATCAAAGAAGGCTAGTTTAGAAGTACTTACCTGATCTTAGATTGCTTTTATGTCTTTCTTAAGTGTTTCTCAAAGCTGGCTAGTTTGAAAGTACTTACCAGATCCTGGGCTGCTCTTTGTTCTGCATCTATTTATTTCCCCTTCTTAATGTATCATTTCATTCCATAAATCAAACTTTAAAGAGATCCTTAGGCATAGATGACTTGCCCCATAGACCACTCTTGAACCTTTTTGTTTCAATTAAAACCCTACTATGACTCCATAGCCCAATGGATTGAAGTTGTTTCTTGCCTATCTTCTTAGCTGAATCAATTTTCGCTTTCATTCATCTTCACCCTTCATTTAGACTTCCTTCACCTTCATTTATCTTTGTCCAACCAAAACAAACAAAACCCTTGTCCTTAATAACTAGCCTAAAATTACACATAAAAGCAAACAAGATAAATCTTTGCACTTATTGGAGAGATCCCTCTCTG
Source organism: Pinus albicaulis (assembly GCA_034641835.2). Lineage (NCBI taxonomy): Eukaryota > Viridiplantae > Streptophyta > Pinopsida > Pinales > Pinaceae > Pinus > Pinus albicaulis. The sequence goes on from CM076571.1 coordinate 171,481,739, forward strand.
GATTCAGGAGGGCTAGATCCTAGAATCCCAAAGTTGGTTGAAATGATGTTGCTTCTGCAGTTTTAGTCTTACCAATCTGCTAAAATTATAGATTCCTACCTAGGCTATGCACGTAAAACAATACCCTCAAGTTTTCTTCAAGACCATTTTCTTCTTTTCAGAAAGGACAATGTCTATGTGATTCTCTACTTTTGCCGTGCTCCCCGAAGAGGTTTTTACCCAAAGGTATTTATTTCAGTTTAAGAAAGGCTACGAGTAAAAACATCATTACAAAGTCATCGAGCGTATGGGCATGCATGTTTATGCCATCTGCCTTAATGAGGCAATTAGACGTTTCATCACCTACCGCTCTCTTTGAGTTTCTTTTTCCTATAAAGCTCCTCAAGAATGAGGATTTGGGGTTCCGCATTTCATTAGAAAAATTTATGTAGTGAAAGGATTTTTAGCATTTGTTGAACTCTTCAGGAGGAAGGCTCAGAGCCCATAGGGTCTCAGTGAGGAGGAGTTCCATCTGTTAAAGAGGATTCTGGTCTTTGGTATTTCACAGTCTGTAACTTTCTCTTATGTGTTATTTAAATAGATCATTTCATTTCATCCATATTTCCTGTATCATGTTTTGGAATGTGAGTGGCTCACTGATTTTTGGTATGGATTTATCCTAGTTGATACCCATGCTCGAATTAGTCAAGCGCTTTAAATATGGCTCATGCATGATATTATGTTCCACTATTCATCTAAACCATATTTCTGCTATATTAGTTTCTTTGGGAGGGTGTTTTTAAAACGCTATTGTCATGTATGGATTCTTAGATTGGTAAGCCCATACATGGTGGTATTGTGTATCTGGATATCAGCTCAATGATAACTAATATTCTCTCAATATTTCATTCACTACATACACCTTCTGATAATTTATTTCTGTGAGGTATTTCTGAATTGGCCCTCTTTACAGTAAGTTGTCTTTGAATTGTCTGTTTCTTTATTATTGGAGTTTTGCATATTGCCTCTGCTGTATTTCTTCCTCTGTGTCAGTTTCTGAAGGTCTTGGTCCCATTCAGATTAATGTTCCTTGTTTTACAAGTGATAGCATGAGAGCTTTTTATTGATAACTTCCTCTGTTATACCATATGCTCCTTGCTATATAAGATGTCCTAGGCACTGGTCTATCACAACTCTAGGCTGTCTCTAGGAATGACAATAGATCCCACATACATACTGTGTCTGGGACAACAACCAGGATGGAGCAACAAAGTTGTAGGCTTGTTGGCTTAATTGTAGAATACTCAAGAGGTATTCGTAATAATAATATATTATATATAAAATGTATAAGAGATGATGATAAAATGTTATTGTTGGAACAGGGTCTCCTAACCAGCTGCGAAAACTAGTCTGTTTTGATATTTTTGATATATTTTAAGTAGATTTAATCTAGCGGAGGGATTTTGGGGTGGTTCAAAGCCTCGAAAGCGTTGTAAAGGGAAAAAGGGTAAACTAGGGGTCCGAAAACCATGGGTTGCGGACCATAGGAAAGTCTAGGATAGATTGTTATAGATAGAGGAGAATTTTGTATTGTAAAGGACAAGAATGATGAACTATTGATGCGAATTGTGGCTTAAGCGATCTGTTTAGGTTTTGGGGAACAGACTCTTGCTGGCTGTGTGCGCGGAGATCCTAGTCCAACTGTGTGCGGACCCTACTGCTATGTGCGTAGGTTGGGAAGGGAATTGTAAGGGATAATTGATGAATGAATGAATGAATGAGAAGGATTGATGGAATACTGAATCTATGAGTACTGTTGTCTGAATTGCTGATAATTATTATGTTATGTATTTTCTGTCTTTTCGTTGCGAAGATCTGTGTACTGAATGCTGGGATCTAGATCTATTCCGCTCTGTTTATATAATGTTGTGTTGATGTTATAGAAAGCATATATATCTAGTGCACGTGGATGCAAATAGATACATAATTAACCCCGTGAATAACAAGGTAATCTAGGAATTATAGAAACAGAACGCAGTTATGCTTGCCTTACCCTTCCTTTCTCAGGGTGCTAAAACCTGGTTCCAGCACCCACCCATACTACTTTGGGTGAGACTGTGACCTGCGAAAGCAGGTCACTACCGGAAGGGCCAGTAGTATAGGGGTTTTTTGGAAAACCTTGCACACTGAAGCTAGGTTAGGACCCCTCGAGCCAAAAAATGGTTCTGTTGTCGGGACCTACAGAAGTCTGAGAAAGGGATCAGGTAATTACAAGAGAATACTAGAAACCTGAAAGAAAAGAGATCGAAGACTGGTTTGAAAGACAGATCTAGGAGTTCACGATAAAATAAAAATGCAGTGAAAGGCTAACAGTGGAAAGGTGAAAAAATAAGTACATTCTGATAGAAAGCTATGAAATATTCTTTGTAACATTCACAATTGAGCTTCGGGAGTGGCTAACCAAACTAGTCGAATTTCAGAAGTGCTGGAAGGACGAACAAATCACTCAATGGACCCCGGAGCTGATTCGGCAACTCGAAAAAACTGATAATACTATCACATGCACGGTAGATCACTGGGTGGATAGTGTGCTTGGAGGCTTTGTGATGGAATTCGTCATTGATCAGTTTGTCTCATATTCTGAAGCTGAGCGACGATTCTTTAAAGGGTTCCAGGGCAAATTCCTGAGGAAATTACCGTTGTTGATCAAGATATTACTGTGTGAAAAGAGCATTATGTGCAGTCATACCGAATGACCTCTGACCTAGACGGGAGCGCGAGACGCAGTAGTAAATATTGTCAGACCAACATTGATGGGGGGAGATCCACCTTTAATCTGTTGCAAGAACCAACTACATTACTGCCTAGGCCGTGCAAAGGTAAGAATTCACCCATTCCACTGCCTTCCCTAGACAGTGATATGGTTGCACACCTAAAACTACCTACCTTCAAGGGGGTAGGGGATGAGGATATGGACCCGTTTTGGTTCATTACAGACTCCGTTTGGACTGCACAAAATGTTACAAGTGATACAGTAAAAAGGGCATAGTTGTCGCTGGCATTCGAGGACCGGGCACTGGATTGGTATATGCGATAATTGCTCAGAATGGGAGTGCATCCATGCAAAACATCAAAGATGCTCTGAATCAGCAGTTCCGAAAACCCAAATCTTATTTCCAACTGGTAGCAAAATTAAAGGAATTCAAACAAGGTGTGTTTGAGTCAGTATGGGAGCCTGATCAATGGCTGAAGAAGGCAATCAGGGAAGGAGGATTTGAGTATGATGATAGACAACATACGGAATGGTTCATCGCTATGTTGTTACCTCACCTGCGCACGCCCATGAGTCATCAGACCTTTGAGTCATAGGAAAAAGCTGTGGAAGTTGCTATGAAATTAGAAGCTGCACCCCGAGAGGATATGTCGGCGGGGGTACAACAGGTTCAGGAGCAGCTTGGGGCTATGCATATGGAGATACAGAACCTGCGAAAGAAGCGAGGGAGGGATGGTTGTGCAGACCTTTGGTGCATACGATGTTGGGTATCCGGCCATACAAAAGATCAGTGCCCACTACTTATGGATTACATGCAAATAGGATGACCTAGTCCGATACGCCCAGGGACCAGTAAGGACACTCCTCTATCACGACCAGGACCAAGCGGGTATGTGCTATGGTGCGATGAATGTCGGGTAGCAGGACTGCATGACATGAATCACTGCCCTTGGCTAGGTGCGTATGTCCCAGAACTGAAGCAAAAATGGTGCAGATTCTGCCGATCAGTGGGGCATGATGAGCAGAATTGTTTTACTTATGACCTAATGATGGATCATGGGAACTTATATAGGGTACAATCATACCCTGCGTCACTAAGGCTTTCTGCGCACTTAGGAGGATCACCAGCCAGAGGCAGAGGAGGTCGAGGAGGAAGCGCAGGACAAGGACGTGGGCAGATAATCTGTTATAATTGTGGGGAAATAGGAAACTTTTCAAGGGAATGCCCAAATACCACCAGACCATCGTGCAAGTATTGTAGACAGCTGGACCATGTAGTGGAGGATTGCCCAATTTTAATAGCAAAGATGCAGGAGAAGCAGCCCACCCCTACGCAGAACGTTCAACGAGTTAAAACCAAGCTAAGGAATACGACTCTAAGTGTAAAATTCATGACACGCAGCGGGATGGTCACCCAGGGAGCGAAGGAGGAGCTTACCCCTCGGGACAGAGTGAAGGAATAGGTACCATTGACAGGTCCCCAGATAGAAGAAGGAGTGGAACCCTTTTTAAAGGCATGTCTGAAGTTGCTACGAAACCCGTAGGCTGTAGGAAATCTTCAAGCACTACTGAATAGTTGTGTAGCGCAGTCCGATGTCATCCTTGGGTCCAAGGATGTACATAAACTATACAACTATAGGAAACGCACTAGAAGAGAAATTTGGTTGATTGCACAAATTGGGGACTACGAAATGGATCAAGTCATCTTGGATCTTGGATTAGATGCAAATGTATTACCAAAATAGACATGGCAACGAATGGGAGAGCCTAAGTTGGAATGGTCCACCATCCAGCTGTGCATGGAAAATCAACAAAAAATCATTCCTCTAGGGTGGTTTCCAGGAGTCATGGTTGACATCCCAGGGGTAAAGGCCCTAGCAGACTTTGAAGTAATCAAAATTGTGGAAGATGCGGATCCTTACCCTGCGCTTCTCGGATTATATTGGGCCATAGACATGGGGGGTGTCATAAATCTCAATAAGTGCTGCATGGTGTTTGAAAACAAAGGAACGTGCATCATAGTGCCACTCGATCTAGCAGAAGGTGCACGGTACACTGATCCAACCTACGAGGAGGAGGAAATAGATCACATTTTTAAATTGACTGCAGGGGATGAAGATCAGGTGAACCCAACAGACGAAGGAGTGCTCTGCTAGGAAAAATACAATGAGTGTTTTCCTGACTCTGACGAAGAGTTGGAGAATTGGCAAGGTCGGTTGCACGAAGTATCGATGTTGCGATGTCTTTGGACCACCCGAAATTCCATCGCATTTCCACTAAGAAAAGAGCCCTACCTTACCATGGTGACGTAGAAGAGTGTAAGGAGATTGATGAACCTAAGGTCACCATGGAACGCAGGACAAGAATACTGCCACTCACACTGCATAGAGTACCTGCGCCAAGGCTGGTATTTGACACTCAGGAGAAGTATTGGAATAGGGTAATCATGCGGTTAGTGATCCCAGTTTCCAAATGGGCTTCGTGGTCGATCGACCTATAAAGATACCTGCTGACATACAACACTCAAAGGTACGATCGGATCTTACCTGAATAGACCCCTTTGATTAACGCTGCCCTAAGTGTGCCGTAGAGTATGGACCCACCTGAACCCACGTGCTCACTTCAAGTAACAGAGGGCATAGAGACGCTTGACGCAACTCTACCAAACCATGACATCCCACCCAAGGATGCAACACATGACCCGAAAAGCATTGTGGCCAACTTGCAGACCCAATACCAGAGCCCTATTAAAGAGCATCTCACATAAACCTTAATTCCGAGCATGCGAGCAACACACAGATGCCACTTAGAATCTGACACTCCGTGGAACAGAGATCAGATTTGAATAATGACCACCAATACACCCCATCTGGATAAATAAGGACCCTCGCACTTATGCAAAGGAGGTGGCGGATCATCAATGTAGCCCATTATGGTAATTTTAATCAAAACTGCCGATGGTAAATTTCATGTATGAGCTACTCCTCCATTCAAAAGCTTCGAATGATGTGCGACTGGTAGAATAAATTCGCAACAGGTTATTTATTTATTATGCAATATGCTCCTATTATCGGCCTATTGGTTTTCTGTGATCAGTGACATTCTCTTGTGTGGACATTGTCTTGTTACTGAAATGGACCCTAACTCGCCGGATAATCCGAGCTGTTTAGTACCCAATATCTTGAGGAGGCCTGAGCATGATGAGAGCAGTCAGAGAAGTGAGCGCTTGCATTCTATGGAGAGAATTGGCTATGAGCATGACACAATGAGCATAGCTGACCTTTGCACCTTGGAGACAGCCACGACTTCAAGCACAGAAGAGAATGCACTGGTATCCCGCTCCCCCACCCGCAACATTATAGTTAGGTCACCACTGGTTTTGCGCCAAGAAGGAACGCTGCAGTACAGGGACATGCTACGACTGCTCTGCAACTCCAGGGTACTACCTAGCAGAAGCAATGTGTGTTCGCTCCCTGGCATTGCTCTAATTCCCCATCATGATCCAACTGCTGAGAATGTCCAAATAGATTTTGCGCTGCTACCATGCACAACACTCTAGGAATTGTATACCAGAGTAGTGCGAGAGGGGCATCACCGTGATCAGGACACACACTGATAGTCTGAAATGTTGCCACAAGCTCAGGCCCAACACGTTGCGTGGGTCGCAGAGGAAACTAAGGTTATGCAAGAGCATCTTACGCAGGGTACACAGTTGTTCGACACAGCTACACAGCTCTGGCTAATGATTCAGAACCATCCTCTGCTTGAGTAGGCCCAGTAATATCTTCAGCAGGCAGAAGCTGCCCTCAACCAAGTTTGAGGCTCCATTTAGCGTCGTGCCGTAATGGAAACAGTCATGGACTATTGCCATGCCCTGCATATTGTCAAAAAATGGCTGAAACCATGGGGTGCCACCGCCCTCTAGCTAGCGCAGGATGCTCAGTTTTCCATTTCGTGCCTCCACTGTCTTTTAGAGCAAGTCTTCGCGGCCCCAGATGGCTTTGCCTCACTAGCCCTAGTCAACATTGCACAGCAAGTTGCGGCTCGGAGTCAGGAGGTACTCCCTCCACTCCTCAATGCTCTTGATACCTTACGTGCGAAAGTCGAAGGTGCACCACCACAGTGACTCGGGACAAGTCACAAGATTGTGTTGGGGGACTGTTGGAACAAGGTCTCCTAACCAGCTACGAAAACTGGTCCGTTTTGATATTTTTGATATATTTTAAGTAGATTTAATCTAGCGGAGGGGTTTTGGAATGGGTCAAAGCCCCAAAAGCGTTGTAAAGGTTAAAAGGGTAAACTAGGGGTCCGAAAACCATGGGTTGCAGACCATAAGAAAGTCTAGGATAGATTGATATAAATAGAGGAGCATTTTATATTGTAAAGGACAAGAATTATGAACTATTAACGTGAATTGTGGCTTAAGAGATATGTTTTGGTTTTGGGGAACGGACTCCTGCTGGCTGTGTGCACAGAGATCCTAGTCCAGCTATGTGCGGACCCTGCTGCTGTGTGCGCAGGTTGGGAAGGGAATTGTAAGGGATAATTGACGAATGAATGAATGAACGAGAAGGATTGATGGAATTTTGAATCTGTGAGTACTGTTGTATGAATTGATGATAATTTCTATGTTATGTATTTTCTGTCTTTTCGCTGTGAAGATCTGTGTACTGAATGCTAAAATCTAGATCTATTCCACTATGTTTATATAATGTTGTGTTGATGTTATAGAAAGAATATAGATCTAGTGCACGTGGATGCAAATAGATGCATAAACCTATGAAGAACAAGGTAATCTGGGAATTATGGAAACATAACACAGCTCTACTTGCCTTACCCATCCTTTCTCAGGGTGTGGAAACTTGGTTCCAGCACCCACCCATACTACTTCGAGTGAGATTGTGACTTGCGAAAGCAAGTCATTGCCAAAAGGGCCAATAGTATAGGGGTTTTTTGGCAAACCTTGCACACCAAACCTAGGTCAAGACCCCTCGAGCCAACAGTTACAATGAGGCCCTGCTTATATACCTATGCAGGTGACCTTTCATGACTGGGCATGTCTCTTAGACATGCCCCTTCACTAACTTAATGACTACTTACATAATCCTTAATTGACTATTTAATAATTATATTTGTTATATTTGTTATGAATTATATTCATAACATTTCCCCTTCCTTCAAAATCTTTGTCCTCAAAGCTTATAGTTGACACTTTTCTTTAGTTCAATCACGCAATGTTTTCTTCATTTGCTTTCGTCACAATTTAATATATCATCTTTTATTTATTTATTTGTTATGAATTGGCCCTTCCTTCATAACTTTGTCCTCAAAGTTTTATGGATAATAGTTTATTCATCTTGTATTTTTTATCTTGGCATGTGTAATTCGACATATGTACTTGACATCTCATCTTAACTTGTATAATTTGTTGTGATACTCCTTTGGAAACCCCCTTTTTTTTTTCTTTTTTTAATTTATTAATCTAATTAATTTAAATTATTTAATTAATTAAATTAATATATAATATAATTTACTATATGTATCCTAACCAAACTTTAAATGTCTTGCCGAACCTTTAATAGGATACTTTTATTTATTTATTATTAAGTAACTTTATAAAAACAAAATTATAAAGTAACTTTATAACGTTATAAAGTAACTTATTAATTTTATAAAGAACTTAATTATTAAACCTTCTTTGTTTTATTGAATTTATGACTAATAGTCATGAGAGATTTGTAAGGTTGTGTCCTTCTCTAGAGACTCATGCATCCGGCAACATCCTCCCACCAAAAGAAGAATTTGAGGAGTTTTTTAAGGAGTTTCCAAATAATAAACAAATGTGTCTCAAGGTTGTTTCCTTCATACTCTTGGATTTTGAAGAACGTTTTACCTTCGTCTGGGTGCTCTTCTTCCTTCTTGGCTTCTGCCCATCTTGAGTTATCTCCATTGTGTCCTCTATTCCTTTATTCTCTTTAATATCTGTTATAGATTTCGCTTTAACCCGATCATTGACTGTGGAAATAACTGCATTCAAGGGTTCAAAGGGGTCGCCCAAAAGACTCATCAGGATCTCAGAGATTTCTGTTGGTGTCATTTCGGCAACAGTTTCCCTCATGCTTTCCTCCATAGAGGAAAAAAGTGGATGGTCTTCAATATGAAAATATTTAAAGACCAGAAATTTGAATTGAGAGAAATTGCAAAAAGAAAGGAGTATGTGCATGTCCATCCTTCCAGATCTTAACAATGCAGGGTCAAGCCTGTCCTTGTGGTTTGTTGTGAAGATGATAATTCGTTCCTCACCAGAGCAGGACCACAGTCCATCCGTGAAGTTAAGAAATCCCAAAAGAGTTACTTGGCTACTTCTGTTGCTTCCACTTTGCTATAGTTCATCACAAGGATTTGAAGGTTGGGAAAGCCTGTCCCTTAAGTCGAGTGAGCAGTCGATATCATCAATAACAATGATGGATGCGTTCTTGCTTTGCAGGAGCATCATACAAAGGTCGGAGTTATCGGTCACCTTTGTGAGCTTCCGTTCGTACACATCGTACTTCATATAGTTAGCTATGGCAGCAATGAGACTACATTTCCCTGTTCCAGGGGGTCCATACATAAGGTATCCCTGCTTCCACGCATGGCCCACTCTGTTATGAAACTCCTTCCCTTTCTTGAAATAATCGAGATCCTTTATAATTTTGTCCTTTACCATTGGATCGAGGGCTAGAGAATCGAAAGTGGATGGATGGATGAATGGAACATCGGGCGCATATCGGGACTCTCCATTGTTGGTATAGATGGTTAGTCCCTTGCTCTCTTTCTTGATTTCAGCTGCACATTTAGTAATATGATCAAAGTAGGCCCTCAATAAGGACTTGTTTGGCCTCTCTATTTTAGGGAAAACCAGTGCTCATCGATAGGATTTTCACTACCAACTTGTTGAATGTGGCGAGACCACCAAACTATTGCTCCGTTGAAGGATTCTTGTATCGTCTCCCCGGTAGCAGGCCCAAACTCTGCACTGCCCATTTTGGTGGAGCGAAATATAGTTAGTCTTGTGGTGTCCTCTGTTGTGTTGAGGGTGGGTAAGTAGAGTTCCAAATCCTAGTACACCTCATTTGGAGTGGTTCCATCTATCCCACAGTACTGTGGAATATTAATTTCATAATACTTATTGAGAGAATCCTTGAAACAAAAAACCCATTGTTTCAGCCATTGCAGCAACTGTGGAGGCAAGAAGTTTTGGAGGAGAGAGAAGAGACCAATCACAAATTTAGCTATAATTTTCCTTTTTCCATGTAAAAACATCTTAAATTTAATTTTCTGCATATTTATTCCAAAATTAGTCCCTAACATATGTTTCTCTTCTTGCCATATGGTTTGTATGGGTGAAGGAGTTTTTCCATCTTTTAACTCTGATTGGACAAACTTCCAACTATCAACTTTTCTTGTGACCCAAGCGTCTGGCACTACTATTGGTGGAATAACCTCATCATCATTATGGTTTCCTCTATCTTCCTCCTCATCATATTTGTTGTTGAGATCATCTTCATCTTCATGTGGATCTTATTGTTTCTCAAGATAGCCTTCTTCCATATTATCTTTATCTGAATCATCCTCATCAATTTCATCTACTTCAACAGATTCCTGGCTAGTAGGTTTGTCTTTGTTTTTAAGATCACCTTCATTATAATTTGAAATTTTCATGACTTGATCTTCTGTAGAATGTATTGATTCTTCATGATATCTTCTGAATTTTCTGAATCGGCTGAATTGTTTTGTTGACTATGTTCAATATTCGGGAATATTGGTTTTTGCATTAGATTAATATTGTCCAAAATGGTGTTTATCTTCTGCATTGCTTTGTTATGATTGTATGTGGCCTCGCTATGATTTAGCCAAATTTGTATTTCTAACCGATCTGTTGTGTCTTGAAGTTTTTTGATGTTGTCAGAATTTCCTGTAACCTTATCCTCAAGATTGATTAATCTTTTAGTGAATTTATCAGGATTATTATTGATCTTACTCTCAAAACAGATCAACTTTTTGTTGAAATCGTCCATCATCATTGATGAAGACATCAAGTGGCAACGATTTCGAGGCACCACATGTAACAGCTGAAGGTAGCCAACAGTGACATAGGTGCTTCCTTCTAGACGAGAAGATCACTCCTCTGATACCAAATGGAGCAACAAATCTATAGGCTTGTTGGCTTATTTGTAGAATACTCAAGAGGTATTCGTAATAATAATATATTATATATAAAATGTATAAGAGATGATGATAAAATGATACAATGAGGCCCTGCTTATATACCTATGCAGGTGACCTTTCATGACTGGGCATGCCTCTTAGACATGCCCTTTCACTAACTTAATGACTACTTACATAATCTTTAATTTAATATTTAATAATTATATTTGTTATATTCATTATGAATTATATTCATAACATTCGTGACAAGTCTCTTTTTTGAGTGAGTACCTGTTCTGCATGAGGTGAGGGAGGTATACCTATGTCTGCCGAGATAACAAAGTACAAAGAATAAAGGTGTGTCTAGCAAACATGGGACTGAACTATATAGTACATGTTGGCATAAACATGGTCCAGATATAAAAATGATAATGGATCCCACATACATACTATGTCTAGGACAACAACCAGGAATTATACAATAATATCTGAGTACATGAAATAGAATTACAACCAAAGAGTCCATGTAAAATGGGAAAGGGCTCTGAAAATCTGAATTATACATGCAAAATAACAAGGCGCTGCAAGCGGCTGAGGCTGGAACCATCAAATCTATGGAGCTGCATCCAAGGCTATAGTAGAGAGGTCATCTAGGCATGTAGGGGGCTACCTAAAGGGTCACCCCTCATGAGGTCTGAAACATCTCACACACACCCAGGAATCACTAGTACAATCTGCTGCATCACTGAACCATCAAGTATACGGATCTCGATCATGCCATAAGCAGTTAGAATTGAGAAAAAAACAAGTCAAAGGGTAATAAAGGGTCCCTTTGCCTGATCTTAGGCACCGAAAAAGGATGGAAGTTGCAACCAAGGTACACCGCCCTCTAGATCTGTCTTCTGGAATGAATAAGCTAATGTTGACAAAAGGAGGTCTCCCATAGGTGAGGCAATAAGGAATCCTCAACTAAGGCACGAGGGAAAATAGTAGAGTGACTGATAGACTGGCACCAGGGATGATGGTGGAATGGGGGGTACTAAGTAGCAGGCTAACGATTTCCCTTATTAGAGCATAAAGGGCATGGATGACTTGGAAGCTACTAACTCGACTCCAGAGGGGATAGGGGACAGTATGAATGGGGGCCAAAATATGCGACACGAGAGAGGGACAAAGAAATGAAGGATGGAAGACTGTGGCGGGAGACAAAAGGGACTCGGGACAGACTCCATGGATACGATGATGACTCAACTCGGATGCTCTAAACAAGGTCGACTTGATGATGTTACCACATAGAATAGGCCCAGTGGGGACTGTTAGGGTCCTATAATAATAGGGATCATAATTTTGAATTGAATATGTTAAAGTCTTGTAATATTGTACATAATTTGATTTCTACAAATGTTTTCCCATATTAAAAAATGTAAAGAGGGTAAACCCTAAAATAAAAATCAAAGGACTAAAAGAAAGAGATTAAAAAGAAGATAAAGTATGAACCCCACAAAAAAGAAACAAAAATAGATCATGAAAGTGTTGCACATTCAAATGCCACTACTCTTAGTTTACTTTTTGCAAATAAAAATTGTGTGCAGCTTGTCAAAAATGCCACAATTCATGATGATCAAATAGTTTAATCTTGATTCATTCAAGATTTTAAATTTCAAGTAAAGATAGTGAATAAAGATCTATCCAAACCATTTAATCTTGGCAGATTAGTAGTTAGGTAGAGAATAAAAATGAACTCATCAGTTTAATCTGAGCCATTGGAAGTTATAATGTTAGAAGTAGGTTAGTTTGCTTATCAAAAGAAAATGAAAGGGCCAGTAAGCTCAAATGCACCCAAGAAATGAAGAAAAAATGTTAGGGTAATTAAAGGGTAGGTAGATTACTTTTACTCCAATTCATGGAAAGCATCAATCGGTTCATCTCATATCACTAATATCCCCCTAAAATCCCCTTCCCCTTGCTTAAAACCCCATTTCCACTCTTAGAAGGCATTTTCCCTTTTAAAATACCCCTTTCCCCTTATTTCACCCATTTTTCCTTCCTAAAAACCCCTCCCTCTATCATTTAAATTATTCGCATATTTTATTAAACCCTTGTTTAATATATATTTAACCCATTTCACATATTAATTCCCTCATATATATTTCTCCAACTCCTTATTGTATTATAACCTATAGTTTTAACTTTCCCCGCTTTCATTTCATTTACCCTCCCACTATATTAAGATCCCCGATCCCATATCATATTAACCACTTTATATTTATTTAAACCTATAGTTTATATATATCCCGGTCCCACTTTAATATAATCCCGCTCATATTACTCCCCGCTAGAGTATTAACCTGTAATATTCCCGATTAGTCATAAGCTAATTGGAATATTCAGTTTTTTTTATTTAATTTGTTTAAAGAATAAAAGAGAAAAGGAGGTCCATCAAACTCCTTAACAATGAATAAATCAATGCCAAATGTAAAAAGGCTAAATCTTGGCAGTTAAAACGAGCACCCTTAGGTGTGAAAGGGGTTGGATATTTTGACTGGGTCAACCCTTGACCAAATCTACAGCGTTGTCATGGAGGAGTGGCCATGAATGAGGCACAACACAGTTTTAGATGGAGATGCTTGGTGTGGAAGAAGTGATCTCATTGGAAGTGGTTTAGGGTTCACAAGCTCTTAACTTATAAAAGGAAGAGGATGGCAGCATTAGAAGGTTGTTTATGATATTGGATTTCTGAATATATTGTCTTTTTAAACATATAGCTTTCTTTGGTTGTTTAGCCTAGATTGCAAATGTTGTTTAGCATTGGGTGTTCCTAGTCGGGAATCCCACCTCTTCCCATTGAGTAGCTCTTGGGAGAGTCTTGTATTGCATAGTCCACTATCTAGCTGAAGGCCAAGCTTCTTCTTTCAACTACAACGCAGATCCTGTTGAGGGTTTGGTTTTCTTTGCAAGCTGCAGCAAGTGGAGGCTAGATCTTCTCAAATCTAGGCCATCTCAGTGATCCTTTTCAGTGGAGGAGTCTTCTACTTCATTGGGAGGAGAGTATTGGAGGACTTGGGCTTCATTTTCATATCTTGGCACCAGGCCAACCACATTTTGATCCCTACAGCACAGTTTAACTTCGAGATCTGCGTTATTCCCATAGGTGCAGTTGCAAGGTGTTTTGGCATACTATTTGGAGAGTTTGTTTTCGAGTGTTGGGGATCTGCCATTCACTTTGGAGATCCATTGGAGGGGATCATTCTATTGTTCATATCAGATCAGATCCACTTTCTAGATGTAGAATTTTCAATATATCTGCAGACTTATATCTCAGATCTACTGCTTGTACATGGTGTTTTGCTAAAAACCGCAAGGGGGATTGTTAGAGGAGCCTATATAGTGTATGGATCTGTTATAGATTTGACTTTTCATGCACTTATCTACTCTAGGTATAATGTGTAATATAAAGCATGTTTCAGACCAATAAAATAACATTGTAAGGCTTTTTCCAGTCTTAATACATGGTTGCAGCACCTCTTTTTGAGGATTTTCTCTCATTGAGACTTGTATTTCCTATTATGCATCTTATGGGCCATCTTTTACATCTGTTTTGCTGCGGTAAATACATTTTAAAGGTCTCCATATTGGCCTCTTTCTTTTTCTTTGATGATCTGCGTTATTTTCCTACATATCTGTATTTTATTGTTGCATTCCCTATTTGGGAATATTACAGTGGTATCGGAGTATCATCTTGGCACCGCCTATTCTTTCTAAGAAGCCAATATGTCTTATGAAGAAGAAGAGCCTCTTACTGACAGAGAGAAGAGGCATATAAAGAGAACACAAAAATTTTGATTACACAAATGACAATGAAGACAAGGGTAAAGCCCTTGTATCAGGAGGTGAAGATGAAGAAAAGGATTTTCCTAAGATCCTTCTTAGAGCAATGAAATATCTTGCTAGAGAAATCAAAGAGATGAGAATGGACAGAATCAAGGAATCCCCTAAAGGATTTCATCTTGGAGAAGGCTTTGGCATGTCTCACCACTGGAATGATCTACCGAGTTTCAAGAGCATTAATCCCTTGAAGACAAATTTGAATAATATAAGTCTCAAAATCAAAGATTAAAAGATCACTTGAGTTTTCAGGAGTTTTTTCACCTCAAGGATAATAGAAGACCAAGGCATCATCATAGAGGTGGTGAATTCATTCAGAATCATGATCGACACCACACTATGGGCAGATTATTTTTACCCAATTTTGATGGGTCATCCAAGTGTTTTGCCAAATCTTGGGTAGAAAAACTTGACATCTAATTTTAGCTGAACAAATTCCCAAAGATGTAGGCTATCAAGATTGCAGTGCTACACCTTGAGGGTGAATCACATGATTGGTGGTTCCATGGCTTGTCTACATTGGGTCATGCTAATGTGACTACTTATTCAAATTTCACTAGAAGGCTGGTGGGAAGATTTTATAGAAGAGATACAGAGGCACGATTCATGAGCCTTGCAAAGTTGAAATAATCAGGTAATACAAAAACTTACATCTCTGAATTTTTAAGACTTTCTGTTATGGTTCCTGATTTGTCTGCAACAAGAAGGGTGTACATGTTCATTTATGGTTTAGATGAACCTCTTCATGGGTTGGTTAAATATACCAAGCCCACTACCCTGCATGATGTTATAGAAAGGGCTAGAGACCTTCAATATGCCTTGCCAAAAGCAATGGCAAACTTTCAACATAATCCCTCTTTTCCCTCAAAGGGAAAGGAAGAAAAAGCTACTCCCTCAAAGGAGAGCTCATACAAGAAGCCTATTGATGATGAATTCTAGAGAGATCTAAGAAGAAGGAAGCTTTGCTTCACTTGCCAAGAATCATGGGCACCTAGACATAGATGTGCAGCTGGAAAAGCACATTACATAGAGGTCTTCTCAGATGATGAGGAGGAAGAAGAAGATGAACCAAGAAGAGGTCATAGCGCTGACACTGCAGGGGAAGATGTATCACAACATGATGCTCCAAGCATAGATCTAGGAGGGATTGGAGCATTAAAATACCATAAGACAGCTCTAGGAGTCTTGGGTAGGCTCAAAGAGGAGGGATATTTTCTCCCAGCATCATCATTACCCACTCTCATTTCAGATTCTACGTTGTGGGAGGAGAAGAAGGGAAGGAATGACCTTCCAACATATACCTTTTGCATGGGAGATGTCAAGGAGGAGAGTAGCCACATGATAGACATTTCAGTTGATAGATCATCAGCGCTATCATTGTTGGGGAGTTTAGATCCATATTGGAAATCCTGACTGTTGGTGGATTACTCCAAGGATCTTCACACATGCATGATAGTTGATGACCAGTTACATGAAGAGGGATATTCTATCCAAGAAGGATTCATCTAAGATCATGGTAGGATATTTTTGTCTAGAGCCTCCAAGCTCAAGAAGAAGTTGCTACAAAGGGCCTATGAAGAGTTATGTTTCAGCCACACATATTCCATGAAGATCTACAACATCATCATGAGGAGCTTTGATTGGGAAGGCTTTGGAGGAGAACTACATCAAAATTTTCAAGAATGCATGAACCATGTGGAGTTGGGATAGCTACATGACTCTATGAAAGAGTTATTTCAGCCATCTCTTCCTTCTTTTGAGAGAGGAGATAGATCTATGCACCACTCCATTTGTATGAGGATTATTGGTGAAGAACATACTCATGTAAATAATGTTTCATTTTCTGATTGTATGTATTCTTTTACCATGTATATGCAGGTCATAAATCCAAGAAGGAGTTTTGTACCTTATAAACTTCATGGCCAACTATGGGCCACAAACATTTCTGAATATGGCCACTCCCTTGGAGATCAAAGGGAGATTTTGTTTCATGATGGGTGCATTACTAAGGCACCAAATATATCTCACACTTTCAGCCATAGTGAGATGACATGGGAAGAAAGTAAGTGGTGGGGAAACCACTTACCACATCTTGATCTAATGAATTTAGGAGATGTGCTGCATTGGTTCCACATGTGGGATTATGACCCACCTCCATATGCACAAATTTTTGTTTGCATGTATGTAGTTTTGATCCCATACATTGATGATATACTTGTAATTTTTATGGGAATGTATGGAGGGAGGATGGAAGGTATGTATGTGCCCTATGGGATGGAAACTCTCCATGTACCTTAAGCTACATGTTTCAGGGAGAACATTGGGCAAACCATGTTTGTTTCATTTGAACTTTTGTCTCCTTATGGGATGGACTATTTTCATCTAATGGGAAATTTGGAGGAACAATTCATGGAGGGACAAATTGGTGAAAACTTAGCTTATAGAGGAAGATTATCACATGTTGGTGTCACCAATGGAGGAGGAGAAGAGTTGCAACACTCACCTTATCAGTTGCTTGAGCATAAGCAACATTTGGGAGGGGAGGAATGTAATATTCCCAATTAGTCATAAGCTAATTGGAATATTCAATTTTGTTTATTTACTTTATTTAAAGAATAAAACATAAAAAGGAGGTCCATCAAACTCCTTAACAATGAATAAATCAACGCCAAATGTTAAAAGGCTAAATATTGGCTGTTAAAACAAGCACCCTTAGGTGTGAAAGGGGCTGGATATTTTGACTGGGTCAACCCTTGACCAAATCTACAGTGCTGTCATGGAGGAGTGGCCATCAATGAGGCACAATGCAGTTTTAGATGGAGATGCTTGGTGTGAAAGAAGTGATCTCATTGGAAGTGGTTTAGGATTTACAAGCTCTTAACTTATAAAATGAAGAGGATGGAAAAATTAGAAGGTTGTTGATGATATTGGATTTCTAAATATATTTTCTATTTAGACATATAGCTTTCTTTAGTTGTTTAGCCTAGATTGCAAATGATGTTTAGCATTGGGTGTTCATAGTCGGGAATCCCACCTCTTCCCATTGAGTATATCTTAGGAGAGTCTTGTATTGCATAGTCCACTATCTGGCTGAAGGCCAAGCTTCTTATTTCAACTACAATGTAGATTATGTCGAGGGTTTGGTTGTCTTTGCAAGCTGCAACAAGTGGAGGCTAGATCTTCTCAAATCTAGGCCATCTCAGTGCTCCTTTTCAGTGGAGGAGTCTTCTACTTCATTGGGAGGAGAGTATTGGAGGACTTGGGCTTCATTTTCATATCTTGGCAGTAGGCCAACCACATTTTGACCCCTACAATGTAGTTTAAATTCTAGATCTACGTTATTCCTCTAGGTGCAGCTGCAGGGTGTTTTGGCACACCATTTGGAGAGTTGGTTTTCAAGTGTTGGGGATATGCCCTTCACTTTGGAGATCCATCGGAGGGGATCATTCTCTTGCTCATATTAGATCAGATACACTTTCCATATCTAGAATTTTCAGTATATCTGCAAAATTAGATCTCAGATCTACTGCTTGTACATCGTGTTTTGTTAAAATCCCTAAGGGGGATTGTTAGAGGATCCTATATAGTGTATGGATATGTTATAGATCTAAACTTTTATGCACTTTTATGCTCTAGATCTAATTTTTAATCTATAGCATATTTCATACCAATAAAATAATGTTGTAAGGCTTTTGAAATTCTTAATACATGGTTGCAACACCTTTTTCTAAGGATTTTCTCTCATTGGAGACTTGTATTTCCTGTTATGCATATTATGGGCCATCTTGTACGTCTATTTTGCAACTGTAAATACATTTGAAAGGTCTTCATATTGACCTCCTGCTTTTTCTTTGATGATCTGCATTATTTTCCTTCATATCTGTATTGTATTGTTGCATCCCTATTTGGGAATATTACATAACCCCTCCATATAAAACCTTCCACTTTAAATATCCTTGATCCCACCTCTCACAAACACCCCAACTCATCACCAACACCCATCAATCGTATGATTGGAGCTACCTAGATCCGACCACTCCCAAGCCCTT
Source organism: Pinus albicaulis (assembly GCA_034641835.2). Taxonomy (NCBI): domain Eukaryota; kingdom Viridiplantae; phylum Streptophyta; class Pinopsida; order Pinales; family Pinaceae; genus Pinus; species Pinus albicaulis. The sequence goes on from CM076571.1 coordinate 171,500,615, forward strand.
TCGCACTCTCCACTGCCCGATGTTTAAAACCATTGGGGGGGGGGGGGGGGGGGGGGGGCGAAATGGGTGGTTTCGCACCCCCGCCCATTCGCTATGTGGTGCTCCCACATTTCATCGCACTGCCCAGCCCGAAACCACTTTACTACCTTTTCACGTGCGATAAACCACTAAACCATCCTCGCGCCTTATGATGAAACCACCCTACTATTTGAAAGTTAAACCTCCATGCCAATATGATTAACCACATTCGGTTAAAAGAAATAAAGCCCGCCCTTAAACATTTTTTCACCATTTCTGTTAAAAATTGCGAAAAGGAAGCCTTGCCGACCTATTTTGAAGCCAGTACAAACTCAGATTCATGCCTTTTGCTAACGGAACCAGTTTAAAATCTTTGAAAAATGGAACTAAAGCCTTTGTTGCATCCAAAACCCCATCCAAAGACCAAAACTTCATTTCCAGGTAATCCTAAAGTGCCAGAAGCCATTACTTAAGCTAAAGAAAGTAATAATTTCTAATTGAACAAAGTAAATGGCCTCCAAGGGCATAATCTTTGTTAACCCTTTGCAACCTCCTGTAATGGATGTTGAACATACCCCCATTGCTGATAAAGACTTCAAAATCAGTGATACAATCATTGATTTCAACCTCTTGGACATCCAGTGCTGGAGCCATGATAAATCCCTTGACCAGGTTGATGATATCTAACTTTGGGACTCAAAGTTGCCTAAATATATTTTCCCACTGACCCTTCAGTTTCCATAAATCATCAAACTTTATCAGATTAATTACTTGCCCAATAAAAGAGCTCTAGTAACCCCTAGCCAAGGGATTTTATTCACCATCACTGCAGAATCCATAAATTAGATGCTACAGATCCAACCCAAGCCTGATGAAGCCCCATTATCAATTGAAATCCTCACTGAATTATACCTAAAATTGGACTTTCCCAAGAGGTTCCAAATATTTCAAACCTTTCTTCGTCCATCAGTAGAAGCCCCAAACAGTAACCCTCCATACTCATCTTCAATTTTTTTAGAGAGAACCAGACAGATTGTCTAATATTCCAAAAATTTAGCCTTCATCTAAATGGAATATTATAGTTGGTTTTATCACTAGGTAGTGGGTGGGGAGACACATAACACCCCTTTAGAAGGAATAATAACACTCCTAATGTGAAAGGAGGAAGAATAAGCAGCCAGATTAAGCACCTTTGGGTGTGAACAGGGATTGGATCATGTTGATTCAGTCAACTTTGACCAATTCAACATCACTATCATGGAGGAGTGGCCTTTATGATGAGACAACGCAGTTTTAGTGGAGGAAAAATTGCATGAGATTGGTGGAAAGTATGGATGGGACCCAATGTGAGTAGGTTCACATGCTATATATGGAGGGGATGAAAACCTTTGTTATTCATGTTTGAGATTATCATTTTGATATTGGTCTGTTTAGACTTTTGCTTCCTCTTACTATTTAGCAAGGTTGTTGTGGTGTTTAGCACAAGGGTGTTCCTGATCGCGAATCCCTACCTCATCCTCGGGGAAGGAGAAGTTCTTTGAGCTGCATTTCCTTTGATTCCGGCATTCTGGCCAAGCTACCTCCTTCAACTACAACACAGTTTCTGTTTATAGGTGGGTTGTGTTGCAGGGTGCAGCAAAGGAGGACCACATAGAGCTATTTATGGGCTTGTTTTTCAGTGGAGAGGTATCCTGTCCATTGGAGTATCAGCAAGGAGGGCTCCTGGGCATATTTCCACATCTTTGGCATTAGGCCAACCATCTACCATCCCTCATAGCGCAGTCATAATTCTGAACTGCATTATTTTTGGAGGCAATTACTGGGAGGGTTCATTGAGCTCAAGAGGAGGGTCTATTTCTGAGTAGAGGGATCAACCTTCTATTTAGAAATACTATTGGAGGAGGACATCATCATTTCAGATCTTTCATAGCCTCATTTTTCAGATCCAGTTTGCAGTGACATCTCAACTGATCTGAAATTGTGAGATCTTCTTATTTCTAATACAAATATGGACTATAGGGGCATTTACATGATATGTCACCTTTAAAGAAAAGATGAGATCCTGAAGCTTTCTGGCCCTTTACAGACTTTTCCTAAAGAAATAATAGAAGTAATCACTAATGATCTGATAATGAAACTACTTGTTTCTGGTGCAAGGTATCCATTATCCATAAACTTATGTGTGTAAATTGTATAATGTGTTTTGCAATTGGAAAAAAATGCTTCTGGTGAATTTATGAGTATTTTGTGTAAAGGAAGCTTATTTCATTTTACTGTTTAACATCTTTAACTCTGGTAAAAAAAATCAAATAAATCACATAATATAACGCAACATATGATAAGGCAGTTCACCCCTCCTGGGCTACATCTGCGGAGTCCAAGGCCCCCAAATAGGCATGTCCTTGCTCTTATTATGCTCAAATTTGTTAATACAGTGATGAGAATGCCTAAAAAGGAAAAAAAAGCTGTGAAAATGAGTTCATAGCACAGAAAAAATTAAATATAGGCTTTTTTTCACCTCCAAAGGTTAACCACAGCCCAATACAGCTCCAACACTCCCTAGGCCCTAATGGCTCTCCAAGCTTCTCTGCTGAAAAAGTACCTGAAGATGATCTTTGTTGCCTCTGAAACCTGCACCATTGGCTCTGGAATTCTCAAATTACCCAAATTATACTCTTGGTTCACCTCAAATGGTCAACCACAGCTCAGCACAACATCAACCCCAAAGTGGCCCTTATGGCTCAAAAAGCTTCTCCAAAGCTAAACAGGCTGAAAAACTGGTCCAATGGCTCTGAAACCTGTCTCAATGGCTTCAAAAGGCTGAGAAGACCCAAAATCAAAAAAAAATATCTCCCAGAAAGGATTCTCCATCTGAAAGATATGGCCAAAACAGTCTTTTGCCCAATGTTAGGCAAAAATCCCACAAAAAGTGGGCCAACTTTAGTTAACTGAAGTTAAAATTTAGTGGTCCACCTAAACTGGAGGAACCGGCGCTAAATTCAGCGGAGCCACTAGCAGTTTCATTAAATGCTGGTCGATGCCGGCGGTTAAAAAACCAAACCGTAAACTATTTAAGCTCCCCGCCGGTTTAGTAATCCGCTGGTCTATACGTGGTGGTCACACAAATGGGGGGGGGGCTAGCCCCATTAAAAACTCCGCTCCACCATTTAACACCACGTGACTTGAACCACGTGATCCTTTAAAACATTTAACCATATGATAATTAACCCTTTGACATTATAATTTTTTAACCTTTGAACTTTAAAACATTTGCCATGTGGATTTTCGTTGATGTTTCGGTTTTAAAAGAATTTGAATTTGATAATTAAATATATGTGGTTTAATAATTTAATTTTAATAAGGTTTAATTTTTTGTTTTTAAATAATTAAAACATATATTAAATAATATAATATATGATTAATAAAAACCATATAAAATATTAATAAATATATAATTTAATTAATTAATTAAACCATAATAAAAATAAAAATTGTCTCAACACATAAAATTAAAAATTTCTCTTTCAAAATTAGAGGTTATTGGGCGATTTCAAAGTGCAACAACTTCTTCATACGGTAACGGATTTGAGTGTTGTTCACGGTGCTGGGATCGTATCGCCGAGGCCTATCCCGTCGCTAAGGTTCCAACCAATTTTGAGCAAATAAAATTTTGAGCATTTTTCCAATAGGACATGATCACCTGATCATCAACCCCAGGGTTATTTTTCACCTTGTATATTTCTTGGTATTTCTAGCAAACTTTTCCAGGTTGGCTAGAAATCATGTATTAGAGCCCACATCTTCTTTCTTGGGAATTTATTTGTTTCTATCATCCATATTCCATCTATGTTTGTTTATAGCAGCAACTACATTGATATAGACAATGATGTCATTGCTCTCTGGCATTCTATACAGTTGCAGCAACTCATGTGCTAAATGTTCTCATCATTGGAGGCTTGTTCTTATTGCTTGAGTGGATTGTCCCTCAAGATATTTTTGTATATTTATCCTGATATCTTAATAAAATGATGGCTGCATATTGATCCCTCTAATGTCATGATCATATTTGTTGTGTTTTACATTATTATGTCTTGTATTGCTGCTATTTACAATTATTATGTCTTGTATCAGAGCATAATCTTGGCTCAGCTTGTGCATTCAAGAAATTATGTCATTAGAAGGAGAAGCTTCTTCTCATAGAAAAGAGAAGATGTACATAAGAAAAAAAGGCAAGACTCCATTATTTATAGAAATAAAGGAAGAGATAATTTCCTAGCTTCTTTTCCAAACTATGAAAAATATCAAGGAAGATCTCAAGGAGATGAAAAGGGAGAAGTGTTGAAAATTTCCAAGATGGTTTGAAATTGGAGCAAGCCCTAGATATTCACATGATGGGTGTGAGAATTCAACCACACATGAAGATCCACAACACAGTTTATTTCCCACATTCACTGCAAGAAGGATGGAGGAGGAAGATGCACCAAGGGAGGAGACCTAGAGTGACTATCTTCATGAGTATGAGTCTCAATCATGGAGATTCAAAAAACACTTGGTGTTGTTGATGCGAAGTGTCCTTAGACACATAACTTTATTGATCATGAAAAAGATTACATAGCAAATTGCAGGAGTTTACAAACGTAAACTCTCACTCTCACATTATAGTCACATTACACATGAAATTAGGAAACAATCCTATTTATAAGCTCTATGTTCTAACTTAATCTAGTTATGGATCACTTGGAAAATCAACAAGTGTCCATTTACAATAAATGACCTTCTAACCATCCCACTAACTTTATTCCTATTTTAGAGCCTAGGAAATGACTCAATTCTAGAGTCCTATTTTTACTAACAAAATACTATTTCTAAGTATCTCTAATATTTATTAAATATTCTAATTTAATAAATATATTTATCCTAACTTTACATTATTCAATTTATGTATTTTTGGATTTATAATTGCCTTTATAAAAGAGGCTAACATTCCCCCCTTCAAGGATAAATCCAAAAGAAGAACGAGGAACCATCTTCCAAGTTCTCAAGTTGATGCTGAAAAAAAAAAATCTTCAATCTCAAGAGACCATGAGTCAGCTGTATGTCTGATTCATCTCTGAATGTTGCTTGACAACTCCAATACGTGCCAAGTTGCAAAAGGATCCATCTATCCTTTGCATGAAATCAACATCAAAATTTTTGTTCAAGGCCCACTAGCTGATGATGTCAAAAACAACTCACTGTTGCTTTTGTTATGCTGAAAACTGTTCACTGCTTCTGTGATGTCGACTGCCCACTGGAAATTTTTTTGATGCCCACTGGCTATTGAAGATGCCCACTAGCTTCTTTTTCTGGTTTTGTCGAGACTTTCAGTCTGACAACCACTATCAATCTCATTGACATTTTACCCCCTTTTTCAACTGAAGGGAGAGGCACTTCGCTTGGAAAGTATTCCTGAACTCCCCCTTTTCAGGTGTAGGAGTTTTACACTGGTGTACTCCCCTGTTCAACTGCATGAGAGTACCATCATCTTTTCACTGTTGGATGCACTATGTGTGATCGTATGCGGTTGTAGAAATGAAGCAATATTTTAACTGTGGATGACCATTCCCAAGGGTCAATCCATTCATAATGTATCTTCAATCTGGCTGATTTGTGTTGATTGCGACATTTTTCTGAGGAATGATTGGACTTGCCACAATGGCGAAAGTGATGGAGATCAAAACACTGATCTTCCATATGACCGGTTCTCTGAAAATGAGAACATTTCGGTTTGAATTCAACTTCAGGTTGTGTGGAATTCTGTTTTTCTGCAACTTTGGGTTGCATGCATTGTTGGTTGTCTGCAACTGTCTCTGAATGTGCTGAGGGGATCTGTTCAAGAAATCCCGCACTGACGAATTGAATGGGCTTGGAATAATCGGGAATATGTAAGTTGGCGTCATCTTGGACATATCCTAAGCCTCGTCGATTCTTGTTATTCTGAATTTCTTCCGAGGGCTTGATGATGGGCTTGGAAGAAATTGGATCTGGAACAACTTCGACACTTGAAGCTGTTGGAATGAATGAATTATCATCTGGATGGTTCAAAGACTTGAAAGTATCACTCTTTTCTTGCAATTCAATCCTTTGAAGTTGTGACTCGAGCTGAAGAAACTCAATAGTTTCATGTGTTTGTTGTAGATGCCGTGAAAGATCAACAAGATTTTCTTTGCTGACGTGCACCATGTCTTCATCACTGGAGATGATCAAACTGTGAAGAATGTTTAACAACTGAATATGTTGCGCCATCTGAACTTGCGCACTTGAAATCAGGCTCTCTTGTTGTAGATGTCGTACTTTGAACGGTTTCACTTGAATTTCAGGCTCGCTTGAATGTGACTTGAATGGTACGCTTGTTTGATTTGTTGCTGATTGCGCTTGCTTGGAACACTTGCTAGAGTTGTAGAATTTTCTAGCTTAAACTCTGGAATTCACACTCGCTTGATGACGATCGTGTTTGTTTAAGCACGCACTTGACTTACTTGATGACTTCACGCTCACTTGAATGAATAACCACGCTCGCTTGATGTCGATGTCAACTTGGTTGATTGATGTCAGAGTTGAACTTGTTTGGTTGCTTTTGATGGTCGCTGTAATAAACTTCACTCTGGCTTGCTTGATGGTTTGATCTTTGTACTGTCTTGACGTAAATTGCTTGAAATTACGCTCGCTTGGAGATGTAAACTTGTTGCTTGTTTGAAAAAACTCACGCACTAAATTGATTTTGTGTAAAGGAAGGGTGTCGAACACTGTCGACAATGCACCCAAGAAAGCTTACAATGATTCACTTTAAAATAATGAATTCACTTGTCTTCTTAAAAATTCATTAACAATGAATTTTTAATGATTAACATAACATAATGAATTTGATTACAAGTTCTGAAAAGAATGTATAACAATGATGATGTAGACTTTTGAGTGTGCAGGTACATGAACTTGATGAAATGAATTGGCTTGTTGATGTAAAATGCAGATGTAGACAATCTTCGATTATATGTTGTAGTTGTGCAGATGCATGTGTTGATCTTGTAGCGATTTTGTTATAAGTGTTGTGCTTGCTGATATTAAACTTTATGTATGAAATTATTAATGTGTCACAACTAGACAGATAAAAAAAGCAACAACATGAAGCTATAAAAAACATGCGCCATCAAACACACATGGTGTACCTAAGATCCCCTTATTCATTTTTGGGCGGATCTAGGACACATCAACACCGAAAAAATGATATCTTTATTAATCACTAGAGTACATCATCTAAAGCAATGATAATGCCAAGTTGACAACCCTTTGAAACAACGCGCCTTCAAAGTCTAAATGGATAGTGACACGAGCTCTCTCAAAGTAAAACAATACTTTGAATTACAATAAAGGCTTTCCCTTATCACTCCAAAATACAAATGGAAACACTCTTTAGCTCTCCAAATTACAAAATACAACTTATCACTCCAAGGATTTTAAAACATCACCCTTATTACTCCAAAAATTACAAAAGTATCACTCTTATTACAAAATCAATGACAATCTTCACCCTTATGACTCTCCTAACAAAAATATTTTTGCCATTTCTTATCTCTCCCCAATCAATATTTAAAGAGCCACTATAATCATGCTTTTCACATAATTTCCATTAAAAAAATGGAATGAACATTGTGAAGTCACTTTCAAAAGGTGAATTTATATTCAAATACTCTTCAAAGCACTATTAATGTAATCTTCAAAATACTTCAATTCTCTTATCTTTCAACTTATTTGGCAAATATTTAATTTGGGATATAAAAAGATAAGCCCAAATAATATTAGATCTTGCTTATGGCACTTTAAAAAATTGAAACAGTGGGTATAAAGTCGTTTAAAAAATGAAGCTCACCTTAAAAAAATTCATAGTCCTCCAAGCTGAAATTTTTGTAAGGCAAAGAGCAGGTTCATCTCTTTTTGTTGAATACAGAGATAGGCTAGCATTCAAATTAAAAAGACAACAAGACATTTCAACGGATCTGAATATTCTCGACTTGGAAACGATGACTTGGGATGCTGTAGAAGCTGTGGGTACGCCTCCATCACCATGGTCTGATCACACTGCTACAGTACATGCAAATCGGTATCTTTTGATTTTTGGTGGCGCGACAATCTCTCCAACAAACTGATCCTCTTCACTCCTCCATCTGGCAATGTATAATTCTTAACCAGGATAGTTGTTTCAAGTCCTAACTGGTACTCCCGCTTGTAGTCATAGCTAACATAACAGAGTTGCTCCTTTACTTCTCTGACAGTCTCAAAGTCTGCAGTTATATTTAATGCATACCCACGGCGAAGAAGAAGATCCAAAAGATAAGAGCTGATGTGACATCCAGCTATATTCATATGTTTTGTGAGATGTGGAAAGGAATAGCCATCAACGACAGGCACCACATGGGTCACACCATCTCCAGAATCTACAACAAGACCAGTCAATAACCCTTGGGCATACAATGTCAGAACAGCTTGGTCAAGAGCTATGGAAAAATAGGAATTGTAATGGAGTCTGTTAAGATTTTTGAAGGAATTGGGCGTAAAATACACTGTCTTGGCATACAATCAAAATAGAATTGAAGAATGTTGCATCAAGCGCACATGCATAAATAATTGTGGAATCGATGACATGGAATCCATGACTGTGTTTAGCCTGGGGCATTTGCTGCCCAGACTCAATACCGAAAGAACGCCTAACGTTGTCAGATCAAATACAAATGCCGCAGATTTTAATTATTTTCTTAGACGAGGAGAGGGGGTTATTGGAGTAGTTTTCTCATTCAGATAGAGAAGACGACTTAGTATCCGCTAGTCTTGTTGGTGTTATTGCAGGCAATAAGTCAGATTGTAATTCAGAAAATAGAAGCAAAGTAATGCTAAGAGATGTTGGTGGAAGCTAGAATTTTGCAATTAAAAAGGCTTTAAGGTGAATTCTGCCGCATTTGGATACACATCTCCACTTACACGAGATTCACTTAAGATTTTCAGACGGGGTTTACACAGCTCTTCACTTTCAATACACAGCTCCACGTACACAGAATTCAGTTAAGATTTTCAGACGAGTTGCAAATTTATTCAACCTTTGCTGGAATTATTTTATGCCGGCAAGGATCATGTGATAAGAAACACCAAAAAATAGTCGACATCCGGACAGAATGTTGCAATCGGCCTCCTTCGGGACAAAATGCCAATACCGAGACAGATATGTGACTGCTGTTACATTGATTCCCACAGGAATCACATGGATAGATTACTCCTCAAGAATGATCTCGGTCTATATGCAGACAGTGGCCAGATCAATCTCTATGATCTATGCTGAGGCTCTAGATTGAGATCTCGCAGCCATTCTCCAAGGCATGGTGGGAGCTTGAAATAGAAGCAAGAGAGGTAGAATCTTTCTATCTAATTTTGATGGATCAGCAAAGTGCATAGCCGAAGCTTGGGTGAAGGATCTAGATTCCTATTTCCAGCTACACCAAGTTTTAGAAAGGGAGGCCATTAGAGTAGCAACACTGCACCTCAAAGGTATGGCCCATGATTGGTGGTTTTGTAGTTCTTCTTCATTTTATCATGCAAATGTAAACACTTATGCAGGGTTCACTAAGAAATTAGTGAGAAGATTTAATATTAAACATTGTGAAACATCTTTTGTTGAACCCAAAAACTCAAAACCTTTGCATGAGTTGGAGATATCTATTTTTCCAACTCCACTCCATATTTCTGTTGAAGGGGATAAAAACATGCATGATGCCTTGCCAAGGGCAAGATCCCCACTTCTTGAAGAGCCCTCTTCTATAGATGAAAACATGGAGGTTCCCCCTTCAAGGGAAGGCCAATATCAAGGGTCTCTCATTGATGATGAGGCATTCTCAAATATTGATGAAGAGGATGAGTAGAGATGAGCTAACAACGTTGTACCATCAAGAGGAGATCCATCACCACATGAATATGGGAAGGGAGCCATTGCTTAAATTAGAGGAGCCCTTCTGTCTTTGCAAGGAGTTCCAAATTATCCAACATGTGGGAACCAAAACACAATTCCGGAGAAACATGCATCAGTTGTTGTGGGTTGTGAATCTTGGCAGATGGAAGGAGAAGAAAAGAAGGATCAACATCAAGGGATGATGAGAATTCACCCTTATCTATTTTAGGAGGTTTCTACACAAAAGAAGGAGAATGTATTGTGCAATGAAGAGAGGGACAAATCAATCCACTCATATATATAGTCCACTTCAGATTTTGATGTCTCACTACATGGGGGCATTCCACTTGGGAGGTCACCAGATCTAGAGTTGGTGAGAGACATCTTGCCATTTGGTTCACCACTCTTAGATTCCAGAGGGGTGAAGACCTTGGAGGAGTCTAGTACAACGCAGAGAGTTTAGGATAGACTAAAGGAGGGGGGAGACATTCTCCCATTTTCATCATTACCCACTCTCACTACATATCCTGTGCTGACATAAGTTGCTGCAGTGTTGGGGGATGGCACCACCATGGTGCAAGGGAGATGCTCCATGGATGTGGAGAAACAGAGGGTACTTCCTTTGTGGAAGGAATCCTCCATGTATTGGAGTAGATGGAGGCCACTCATTCTTACATTGGCCAAGGTCAAGAGGTTCTTTTTGGATGGTTGCTTCTCATGGGAGGCCAACTTCCAAAAGCCACCACTTCTACTTAAGCGTGAGTAGATGCATGATGGGCATGGAAGCACTTTGGAGGATGAATTTTGCATGGGCGATGTGAAAGGAGAAGACAACAACATGTGGAGAGCTTCACATTTCAGATCTTTAACGCTGTCTCTTAGGAGGGTTGATCCATATTGGAGGTCTCAAATTTTGGTAGAGTACTCCAAGGATCTTGGTGCTTGTGTAATTCTTGATGAACCGAAGAGAGATTATAGATACATGGTGGTTGATGAGGTCATCTATTCCTATGGAAGAGTCTTCTTAACTAGGGTTTCTGATCTCAAGAGGAAGCTACTACATGCAGCACATGTGGACTTTCTTTCCATGCACTTTGATGCATTTCATTCTTTGATGGAGGAGTTCACTTGGGAGGGAATTCAATAGGATGTATATCAGCATGAGGAGAGATGCATAGCCCAGATGGAGATGGAGAGGGTGTCACAACCAATTCCCTACTCATTGAGAGTGAGGGAGAGCTTTCGGTTGAGCCATTTCATCTCAATGACCAAAGAAGTACATAGTAGGGAAGGTGTTGGGGTTCCCATGTTTTGGCAAGATTGGCAATACCAAAAGATGAGACAACATAGAACCACTTTTAGACCTTAGGAGCTAGCCCTCCTAGGTCCAGAGATGGATCTCTCTATAATAGTCAAGGCATATGGCTTTGAAGCTCAAGTTTAAGATATTAGGCTAGTTGTAGGCTCATGGTTGTTGGTTTGATTGTTGAGTTTGGTTGTAGGGAATCAGGAAAAGAAGGACCAATATAAGACAAGGATGAGCAAAGAGGAAGCTTAGGCAGAGACAGATAACTCAGAGAACATCAAAGCCATTGGGCTATGGAGTCAAGAAAGGATTTATTTGTAATCAATGTGCAAGCTTTCATTTGGGCTAGTCATCTAGAGCATTTGGATCTTAAGGGATGATTGGTGGAATGGAACATTAAGGCCTGAAAATGAAAGGAGGAGAACCATCCAACTCTATCTATAGATCAGGCCAGAGGTCATTTAAATCCAGTCCTGCTTGGACAAAATTAGAGGCAATTACAAGGGATCTTAGAAAGGCTAGTTGGTCGCGCAAGGATCCTAGTGGACAGGGCTAACACTAATTCCCGGTGTTCCCAAACCTTCCGGCTAAATCCTACCAAGAACATCTAAACATGGACTTCATCAATTCATACATCAGAGAGCAGGCAATATCATCCACTACACTGGTTAAATCAATTGAAATCAACATTCAGATACACATATAAGCAGAAAACATTGAGGTAGGGAGAGCAGGAAACATAGGGCACCTAACAAGGGTGAATCCTATGTTATACTTCTGTTGCCTACCAGCAGAAATGAAATGAAACGGAACATAACATAAGAGCAAGTCAATCACAAATACAGAGAAAGAGGAAACATCACCAGCTGCTTTAGATTAGGATCCAAAGAAACATGCTTGTCATATTAAAACAACACCAATCAGGTACATCATTGCCCACAGCTTGAACATTCAGTCTGAATACATCAAATCTCAGCCTATCTTACAATATACACAGAGAACTTGTCTTAAGAGGAAAATACTTGCATTTCACTGATATCTCATCAACAACCATTACAATGTTTCCTTCTGTGCTTTATAGCAAAGGGTGAGCCTAAGATCGACTGAAGGAGTAGGTGAAAATTAAATGTATCTTTAAACACAACAATGAATGTAGGGCCGAAACCCATTCTGCTTGACATGTTGTATATTTAATCTCTGTCACCTTCCTTGTGAGAGAATGATCTGCTCCAGATTTGATCTTGACATCTTTTGGCTAAAGTACTCTTGGATGATTTGAACAAAAATGAAATAAACTGCTAGGAAGGTCTGTCTCATAAATGTCTGACTGTTTTTGAGCTGTAGTTAGGGCGGAAATTCTTTCAGGGATGTTATGTATAATAAAAGTTGTATGGGCGCCCTGTACTTTGATAAAGAGAAACATTCTGCTGACAAATAACCCTGATGGTACCTTTTACTTGTGCACAGGATCCCTTGATCGATCCTCGGGGTCTTCAAACTGCTGCTTTTGTTGGAATGTAATTCCAACTGCCCAGATCAATTCACAGGCAGCAGGACGATTGGAACAACGAGGAGCTAAACCGGCAGCAGGTTTGAACAGATCGACGGAGTACGGGAGGTCGACCAGCGCGGAGGTTAACGGGATGTGTACCCCCCGTAGTTGACCAGTCGATCGGGGTTTGACCACCGATCAATGGCCAATATGTACTACGGGGCCTCACCTCATTTAGTCTGTACGGGCAGACTCATACCCCCCGTAACCACCAAGGAAGGTGGCTTCGCCAACGTGCACCACCGTTGCGCCACCAATGCACCACCGTTTAATCTTCCTTTGCTCTGTACTGTAACACTGCCGCTCCATTCTGCTTCTGACAGGGTAGCTCGGGCTCTTAATGGTGCTGAGAGGTTTTCAATGCCCGAAATCTGCTTTTCCTTGATGAAAATCTCGCCAGCCGCTTTCTTTGACTATTTCTCGACAGTATCAGCTCTCTGGATTTAAATCTATCCGTCCTGCGTGCCATGTAGAAACATGACGGCTTTTTTGCCTTCAGAAGCCCTGCAAAACAACAAACCTGTGAGGAAAACCATGGATATGAATGATGGAGGTGGCGAGGACGAGAGGTGGATGCAGATAAAAGCCATGCAGATGGAGAACTGGGGAGAAATCGTGGAAAACAATGGCGGATTGCTCTGGTAGGTGTTTGGTGGCTTGCGGAGTGACAAATGCATGAAAAACATTAAAAAACACGAACTTTGGACGTATATATGCAACAGAATGAGAGATTGTACGGGGGCGCACGTGGAGTGACGTGGCGGGACGGAAAACGGTGGACGGGTGACGTGGAGACCCGGGGCAACGGAGCGGTCAACAATGGAGGGACGGATCTGGACCGTTGATTGCGTTAGGGATTGATGACAGGGATTGATAAACGGTGGGTTAGCGAGCGCGATGCGCGTGGTTAAAACATCGTGCAAATTTGGCAGATGATGACCGTTGGATGGGTGATCGGAGATCCAACGACTGACGACAATTCCGCTGGACAACCTGTGCCGAAGGTTAATGCGTGGGAGAAGAGCGGTTTGAGGACGTACAGTGGACACGCGGCAAGTAATGTATGGAATCGCTGGGTGATGGAGGAAAACCGCCGTCTGTAGATGAGCGGTGTGGAAAATATTGGCGGTTTTTGAACTACGAAGGCGGGATGGGGACCACCGCTTTGGGCGAGCTCCGCACCGTCGGATCATTCATTAATTCGGACGACGGAGATCCATCGATCTATCAAAACATATTAACACCCCCAACATGCGTGTTTACAAAGGTTTTTAATGATTTTTCACACGGAGAAAGGTTTGGAGGGGCTAAGCGCCTGGCGGATTTGGTGTTGGTCACGGCGCCGGGTCTTATGGAAAAAGGTGCAGAGGCTAATGGGGAAGGGGCTAAGGCCTCATATGTGAAATGTATGTATTTTTACTCATTTTCAATGCAATTTGGGGCTAGCCAGGGGTAACGATAGGGAAAAGAAGGGTAGGAAAGGCCAAAATAGGGGCAGGGAAAGGATTTCAAGGGGGTTTCGAGGAATTTGAGGATAAGGAAGGGGGGAAACTTTGGGGGGGGAAGAAAGGGAGAATTGTGGTATTTGCAGGGATATGAGGGGTAAAATATGCCCTTTGAAGAATGGATCATCAGAGAGGATTATAATTGGGCGCAGCACAAAGAGACTCCAAGGAGGATGGATTTTCAGGGGAAAGGCATTCCTTGGAGGCTCCAGAACAATCTAGCCCCCAGCTTTCTTGTCAAGAATTCCATAGGGGGGCTAACGAAGGTACACTTTTGCATTATGACTTGTACTCCTTTACTTTATGTGAGCAGCATGTTGTACCAAGGAGGATTATTCCTTATTTTATATGGTATTTTGATTTACTTGAGGCCATTTGCAGCATTGATGATGGCCATGCTATTAGTGGTTTGTGGGGGAGGCCACATGCCATTTTTGGTGTGCACCATGGGCACCACATTTTCCTTTCATGATCCTATCTTGTAGGATGATTGTGGCAGAAAATAATTGGTTGGAAGGACACTTGTTATTATTTTTTTGAGGCATGCAAGGGATGCACTGCGCTGGTTCCATATGTGGAACTATGATCCACCTCCCGGTTGTCATATGGCAACTTGTTTTCATTAGTTTTTGCTTCCATATGTTGGAGATGTTCTTATGTTTATGGGAATATTTGTTGGGACAGTGGCACAAGAGTTGAAGGTGCCCATTGGGAGTGTGATTCTCTATAATTTACATGTTGCATGTTTTAGGAGAAACAATGGGAAAACCATGATTGCCATACTACATCTCTTTTCTTCATATGGAAGGAGCCATTTGGAGAACTTGAGTTCTTGGAGGAGGCACTTCATGGCTGATTTATTCGGTGGGGTAACTTGGGCCATTCTTGGAGGCCATGTAATTTCATCCCAAGATCAGCAGCAACCCCATACTTACCATAAATGGAGAGAGAAACAACTGGGGTGGAAAAATATAATCTCTCCATGCAGCCCCAATACATTGCATAAACCAGGGGTTGAGGATTTCTTTGATGAGCTACCTAGAATGGCTCATTTCATTTGGATGATAGCATGGGTAGGGGAGAATATCATCGCAGATGAGATTCCCTATGTTTATCATCACTCCTACCTTGAGGAGGCCATGGGACTACAAGAAGGTTTCCACTTACACCTTCCACCTTTTCATGATGTGAGCCATTTGGGTTTGCATACTTGGGAGGAACAATTGAAGGGAAGATTTATTGCAGATTATGTTGAGCTGTGGTGGAAGCTATTGATGAGGAGGCCACAAGAAGAGGAAGGGAGTAATTTTTCTCCACCTTTACAGTTGCTTGAGTACAAGCAACATTTTGGAGGGGAGGACTCTAATATTCCAAAAATTTAGCATCCATCTAAATGGAATATTATAGTTGGTTTTATCAATAGGTAGGTGAATAAGTGGGTGAGGAGACCCATAAAACCCCTTTAGAAGGAATAATAACACTCCTAATGTGAAAGGAGGAAGAATAAGCAGTTGGATTAAGCACGTTTGGGTGTGAACATGGATTGGATCATATTGATTCAGTCAACTTTGACCAAGTCAACATCGCTATCATGGAGGAGTGGCCTTTATGATGAGACAACACAGTTTTAGTGGAGGAAAACTTGCATGAGCTTGGTGGAAAGTATGGATGTGACCCAATGTGAGAAGGTTCATATGCTATATATGGAGGGGATGGCAAACTTTGTTATTGATGTTTGAGATTATCATTTTGATATTGGTCTGTTTAGACTTTTGCTTCCTCTTGCTGTTTAGCAGGGTTGTTGTGTTGTTTAGCACAAGGGTGTTCCTGATCGGGAATCCATAGCTCATCCTCGGGGAAGGGGAGGTTCTTTGAGATACATTTCCTCTGATTCCAGCATTTTTTCCAAGCTACCACCTTCAGCTACAACACAGTTTCTATTTAGAGTTGGGTTGTGTTGCAAGGTGCAGCAAAGGAGGACCACATAGAGCTATCCATTGGAGGATAGTTTCTATTTTTCAGTGGAGAGGTATCCTATCCATTGGAGGATCAAAAAGGAGGGCTCTTGGGAATATTTCCACATATTTGGCATCAGGACAACCATATTCCATCCCTCACAACGCAGTCACAATTCTGAACTGCGTTATTTTTAGAGGCAATTGATGGGAGTGTTCATTGAAGTCATCAGGAGGGTCTATTTATGAGTAGAGGGATCAACCTTCTATTTAGAAATACTATTGGAGGAGGAAATCATCATTTTAGATTTTTCATAGCCTCATTTTTCAGATCCATTTTGCAGTGACATCTCAACCCCAAGGTTATTTGTCACCTTGTATATATTTCTTGGTATTTCTAGCAATATTTTCCGGGTTGGCTAGAAATCATGTATTAGAGCCCACATCTTCTTTCTTGGGAATTTATTTTGTTTCTATAATCCATATTCCATTTTTTTATGTTACAGCATCAACTACACTAATATAGATAGCGCTGTCACTGCTCTTCGGCATTCTATACAGTTGCAGCAACTCATGTGCTGATTGTTCTTATCATTGGAGGCTTGTTCTTATTGCTTGAGTGGCTTGTCCCTCATGATATTTTTGTATATTTCTGTTGATATCTTAATATAATGATCGCTGCATATTGATCTCCCTCATGTCATGATTATATTTTCTGAGTTTTACATTATTATGTCTTGTATTGCTGCTATTTCCAATTTGGAATATTATAGATTGTCACAATGCTATCATGCATCTTAGGGTACTTTACTAATGAATTTGTAGATGCTTATATCCTAGGTTTTTTTGTCCATATTCTTCCCAGGACAACCTCCATCTTCAACATTTAACTTTTCTCAATATCTATCAGATGCCATCCATGAACAATTAGTTAAATTACCAGAGGAAGGAGTTTTTAAATATTCATCAGTTTCGTTTCATTTGTTCCTATATTTCCAATCAAAAAGGTTTGCAGTTAGCCTCCAAAAATTGGACATAGAGGGTAACCCTAAATCTGTAGTCTTCTGGACATCCTTGATCAGAAAGGATTCCACAGAATTCAGCTACAAGGACTTCATTGATGCATTTTTTTATCCAATTGTCAACATGCTAAGCAGTAACATTCAGCCTAGGGTCAATGAAGAGATAAAGAAAGTGTTGCAATTTTCGGAACAAACTAGGACAGGAGACTGGTATTTATACCAGAACCACACTGATATTAGGGTGTATGGATATCAGTTCACACCATAAAAGCTGCCCAAATACCTCCCAATGAGGTTATTTGCATTAGAATACATCTAGAAGGTCCTAAACTCAGATGAAGTTAATTTCTTGGCAGCAAAGAAGAAAACTTAGTTTAAAATTAAGAACTAGCTTGGTCCTTTCATTTGAAATAATAGGAATGCTGGTCAACAAGCAGAAAAGTGTTTACATGATTTCAAGTTCAGTAATAGTTTCAAATGGCAGTATGATCCTTTAGGAATCATCAATAAACTAAGAGTCAAATTCAAATTGACTCCTTTTGTCCATGAGTCTGAACCAGAGATTGAAAAGTATTCCAACCAGTCATAGTGTTTGGAAAATACTTTGCAAGAGGAAGAGAAGCATGTTGAGACTAGTTCTATCCTACATACTCCAGCCCAACAAGACAGAAACTCAAAGAGAACAAGAGAAGAAGGCTCTTATTCTGCTAAAACCAATACTGACACCAAATTCAAGCTAATGTATAAGAAAAAGGCCAAACTGAATCCAGTGATTGAACAAGAAGAAATAATTGACATAGATGAGATTATTGATACAGATATAATTGTCAGGGATAATTGAACTCCCACAGTTTTAGAAGAAACACAGTTTCCATCAACCTCTAGTGCTCAGATCATTCAGAAGCAACACAGTGCAGGGGTTTCTTCATCAAGCAAACCAGTGGAAAAATAAAAATATACGATGGAGAAGTACAAAGAAATCAAACTCATGAATGAGGCAATGAAAGCTGTGACTTATGCCTAATATTGGAAACAAACACCTAGCGACTAAAACAAGTTACTTTCAACCTTTGATTATAAAAATTTGAAGATACAAATGACATTTTTTTAGCCAACAGTGTAGGCTCCAAAGTCATCAACAGACTACAGGAAAACATCATTTGAAGTTATGGCTAAAGATGTTCATCCTGTAGATCAAATTAAGTTTCATAAGCAAGCAGGAGAGATGATATACTCCACTATGACCAACAAAGCTATGAGTGTCCAAAAACTACAAAATTCTCTAGAAAATATTAGAGCATAGTTAAAACTTGAGAAGGCTTCTTCACAAGCCAAGGATAATAGAATAAAAACACTTGAAGAATTGTTCATGAAGGTTGGATATTATCCAAAGAAAATCAAAGAAGCTGAAGAGATTATCAATAAAAAGAATGCAAACATAGCTGCATTGAAGAAGCAAATGAAATTACCTCCCACTGAGCATCCACAAACTAAAGAAGTGTTGGAGAATGAAGTTCAGATAGATGAAATGATGAATCTCATCATTCAGCTGACAGCTCAACTGAAAGAGATTGAGAATTAAATGGATAAAAAGGTGTAGGAAAATAAGGCCAACATGGAAGCAATTATTGTTATTGCCATTCCCATAGTTTCAACTTCAGCTTCAGTGGCTATAGAAGTACCAGCTACTACATCAGTAATAGAATCAGCAGTATCTCATCCCAATGTTGAGGCAGCTAAATTAATTAAAGCAATGCAAGACATGTCAATCCAAACAACTGAGATTAATAGACTTAAAGATCATGTAAAAAGTCTAGAAACTGAAAAGAAGTTAGCTCAAATCATGTATAAATTAGAAACCCAGAAATCAAATAGATTGAATGACAGAGTACAAAAGTTAGAAAAAGAATTAACACTGAAAGAGCCACTAGCCCAAGCTAAGCAACAACTATGGGCCAATATCATTAACTCTGTTAATGATATTTGGCCTTCCATCCAAGTCATATTTGAACAGAAATATTTGATAAAGGAAGCTAGTGATGCTATTCAGAAAGTCAAAGAAGAACTTGGGAAGAAGCCAGAGGAGGCCACTAAGATAATCAAGTTTCTCAATTCTAAGAACAAGCATGAATTAGAATAAATTGGGATAAGTGACAGAACATAAACAATCTTAGAGGTAAAAAAGGTAATTTCCAAGAGAAAATTGATGAGACAACTTGAAGACAAGTGTCAAACCATGGAGTTAGCAGTAAATAGATTCATGAACAAATTTGATCTTTTGAGGTAGAAAGGTCTGCCTAATCCATTAGTGATTAATGATAGACTGATGAGGCATGAATATTATGACAAGAAGATTAGAGAAGTGGCTAAAAAATAGTCCAACAATTCCCCTATGAAAGGAATTCCTACAGGCAAAGCACTCTATCAGACTTTTGAAAATATCTTTTACCTCCGGCATGAGGTAAATTATCTCTTTGTAAACAAGCCTACATTTACCAAGTACACTAAAGCGGATGAAATTTACAGGAGGATGGTAAAGATTAGAACTCCAGATGAAGAGGCTTGGTAAAAATTATATGATTTACTGTGAAAGGTAAAAGTAAAGTAGGTAAAATAAAGATAGGTCAAAGGTGAAAAAAAAGTAGGAAAATAAAGTAGTAAAGTAAAAGAAGAATTCACAGTGATAGCAAAGACAGAGTTTAAAGATGAATACAGTGAAAAAAAAGCAGTGTAAAGGACACTCAACATGTAAAAGGCTTCCAGTGTGAAAGCAATAGCCAGAGACATAAGGCAGCAAAATCTCAAAGAAAAAAATAGCAAACTAATAAACATAACATCTTGCATTTAGTTACATAGGTGTCTCTATCTTCTTGCATGAAGATATTTTATTTCCCTTGAATAATTCCTAAATTAGTTTTAGGATATTTTGTTTTACATTTTGTATAAATACTTCAGCAATTCGAAGTATTGAATGTGGATTCCTGAACATTTCTATAGTTGTAATTGATCTAAACACCTGAGGGTTTATTGTATCATTTTCAATTCAACGGACAGGACAAGTAATAAAGGCATTTCATTTCAGGATTCATGTGTTGAGCTACTTCAGTGAAGTATATTTCAATTTTTCATTGTTCTTTTCTTAAGTATTCCATAAACTTCCATGTTTTTCCAAATTTAAGTGTTATAACAGGAATATTATTGTAGAATTTTTTAATTACACTTGGTTTTGAACTGTTATTCCTTTTAATGTTTTCCTTTGATATATGGATATGAGAATCATTAATTTCTCTCCCATCCTGATTTACCTCTTTCACCTTCTCTCATTATCAAGTTTAAGGAATCCTTAACTGCTCCTTGATCCCTATTGAAAACCACTTCACCATTCAGCCTAAAAGATCTGATTTTTCTCAGCTACCTTGCCCTGTGAAAACTTCCTTTAGAACTTTATTCTTTCCTGTTTTCTTGATACATTGACTCCATAGCCCAATGGAAAATAGACCTGCACCTATCTATCTAAATCAGTAATTCCACCAAAAAAATCAAATTCAAACCCAATCAATCTTACATAACTAGCCTAAAACCAATCATAAAGAGAGAGCCCTCTCTAAGCATTAGGAGGGCTAGATCCTAATCTCAAAATTAGGTTGATAGTTACCTCTAATATTTCTTAAACACACATAACAACCCTTGGAAATTATTGGAGTGATAACATACTGGCGACTCCACTGGTTAGTGAAGCTTTTATAGATTCACCCTGGTATGTAGATATTATATATGTTTTACTCAACCTACAATCTCCTCCTGGTTTATCTAGAACTAAAGGTATATCTTTGAAAATCCAAGCAATGAAGTATTGTATCATATATAATGCTTTATTTGGGAAAGATCATGGTGGTATTCTATTAAACTATTTATTGAAAGATGAAGTTGATAAAGTTATGCAAGAATTTCATGTAGGAGACTATGGAGGACACCTTTACTGGAAATCAACTGCAGATAAAATTTTGAGGGAAAATTTTTACTGGCCCACTCTTTTTGCAGATGTTAGAAAGTATGTGACCTCTTGTCAAAAATTCCAGATATTTGAAGGGAAAAAGAAACTATTACCATTACCCCTTAAACCTATCTCTATTGAAATTTCATTTCAACAATGGGGTCTAGACTTCATTGGTGCAATTCACCCATCCTCCTCTGCCAAGCATAAATGGATATTGATAGCCACTAATTACTTTACCAAGTGGATAGAAGCCATTCCTTCTAGACAATCCACTGACTCTGTCATTATCTCATTCCTTGAAAACAATATCCTTTCTAGATTTGGATGCCCACAAAAGCTCACTATTGATAATGAAACTGCCTTCAAATCCAAGAAAATGGTTGACTTTTGTAACAGGTACCATATCACCCTTGGCCATTCCATTTCCTATTACCCTCAAGGTAATGGACTTGCAAAATCCTCAAACAAAATCCTGGTTAATATCATCAAAAAATTGTTAGAAGATAACAAGAAAACCGAGAACAAAA
Source organism: Pinus albicaulis (assembly GCA_034641835.2). NCBI lineage: Eukaryota > Viridiplantae > Streptophyta > Pinopsida > Pinales > Pinaceae > Pinus > Pinus albicaulis. The sequence goes on from CM076571.1 coordinate 171,522,467, forward strand.
ATTTGGTTAATGCCTTATGGGAAGACAGACTAACTACCAAAAAATCTATTGGCACATCTCCCTATAAATTGGTATATGGGATGGATGTTGTTTTTCCATTCTCATTGCGAGTTCCAATGATGAAAATAATTAAAGAGCTGCAAGTAGAACCAAATGATATCCAAAGGAGGATAAATCAGACAATTCATTTGCAGCAAACTAGGGAAGAAGTTTACATAAAATCACAAGTGATCCAAGACAAAATCAAAAATATATTTGATAAGAAAACCAAAGAAGATGATTTTTTTCAAAGGTAATCAAGTACTCAAATCGGATTCCAGAAGAGAAGACAAAGGGAAACATGGTAAATTTGATTTTCTATGGAAAGGCCCATATATCATTTATGGTTACAGAGGTAACAATTCATTTTTCTTAAAGGAGTTAGATAGAACAGATCTACCAGGTGGACCAGTCAATGGTAGAATTTTGAAGCACTACTTTTCTCCATATTAACATTAGTTCATTTGTTTTAATTTTATCATTTTGAATAACATTGGAAAGTTTAGATTGCATTGGATGAATATCTTCTATAGTTGAAGCCCGAAGAGAAGGCCCTAAGCTTTGAAAGGTATAACATCATATGATTGAATAAAGGAATCAAAGAAAGCAGTTCCAAGGAAAGAAAAGTCAAATTTCCAAGGCCACTGATCTTAAAGTTCTTGGCATCTCACCAGGAGATGCCATCCCCAAGTGGAGCCACTGTCAGGGTCCTATAATAATAGGGATCATAATTTTGAATTGACTATGTTAAAGTCTTGTAATATTGTACATAATTTTCTTTCTGTAAATGTTTTCCCATATTAAAAAATGTAAATAGGGTAAGTCCTTAATGAAAAATCAAAGGATTAAAAGAAAGAGATAAAAAAGAAGATAAAGTATGAACCCCACAAAAAAAGAAACGAAAATAGATCATGAAAGTGTTGCACATTCAAATGCCACTACTCTTAGTTTGATTTTTACAAATAAAAATTGTGTGTAGCTTGTCAAAAATGCCACAATTCATGATGATCAAAAATTTTAATCTTGATTCATTCATGCTTTTAAATTTCAAGTAAAGATAGTTAGTGAATAAAGATCTAGCCAAACCATTTAATCTTGGCAGATCAGTAGTTACGTATAGAATAAAAATAAGCTCATCATTTTAATCTGAGCCATTGGAAGTTATAATGTTAGAAGTAGGTTAGTTTGCTTATCAAAAGAAAATAAAAGGGTCAGCAAGCTCAAATGCACCCAATAAATGAAGAAAAAATGTTAGGGTAAATAAAGGGTAGGTAGATTACTTTTGCTCCAAGTCATGGAAAGCCTCAATTGGTTCATCTCATATCACTAATATCCCCCTAAAATCCCCTTCCCCTTGCTCAAACCCCATTTCCACTCTTAGAAGGCATTTTCCCCTATAAAATACCCCTTATTTCACCCCTTTTTCCTTCCTAAAAACCCGTCCCGCTATCATTTTAACTTATTCGCATATTTTATTAAACCCTCGTTTAATATATATTTAACCCATTTCACATATTAATTCCCGCATATATATTTCTCCAACTCCTTATTGTAGAAATTTATTAATACTGATGTATTACCAGATCCTCCTGATCTAACAAATTAATCTTATGTTAAATACAAAATCCTTCCACTGTTAATTTTGCGGAAATTAAATCACAATTGCAAACACATGTGAGGAAAATCAATCGCAGATAAACACAGTTGTTTAATGGGAAAGCTTAACGCTAAAAACCCCAACTATCATATATTATGTATATCAATGGATCATGTAATAATCTCATACAAAGCTTAGTACATCAAGCTCTCAATACAATCAACAACCATTACACACTGTCATGCAAAAATTTTCATCTCCATGCACCAATTTCTTGCCTCCTGACAGCCTGCCTCCATTGCGCAATCCCTGCCGAAGAAGACCCCTGAATGAATTCGAATTGGCCTTGCCTTGACTACGCCATCCTAATTGGCATCTCCAATGTGTGTCATATGCATTGAATGCATCACTATAGTCACAACAGATAGTCCATCTCACCCTTTCACCTATCTCTCCACTAGGTATCCACTGGAACTGACATGTAAGTAGTTAACTGTTGTATTTGTTCAGTTGTAAGTGAGTCTCTAGTTATGAATTGATTAAATAATTAATTCAATAAACTCTCACTAGTGTATCTTTCAGTTAGACTAGATACAACTAGCTCAACTGAGTTAAACTAAATAACAACTCCTATAACTACTCTTCCAACTCTGTCATAACTTTGCCACTTCAGTTCTAACTGAGTCCTCCATGCATGAGCCAAAAATAACCCTAGGAATTGCTTAATTACTTAAGTCTGCTCATTTTCCAAATCTGTTCACTGAAATAAAGTGCTCCAAGAGAATAAGTTGATATTTATTGTCGGATTATTATTAAGGGCTAATATAATCGACATGCACCTATTTTTAGATTGACAATCTATAAATAGAATTTGCCCAATATTCTAAAAAAATAATTTCATATATTTTTCACATTTGATCAACCATCTACAAATAGCATCCTGCAACTTATAGAATATTCTCACCATGTCTAAAAATAGACATACACCTAAAAATAGCCTGCGGGCCCCACTTAATGAAGGTGCTTACTTTTCACTAAGCTCATCATCTTGTTGAATCTCAACACTCCCTCTCAACAAGATAGGGATTATCCTTCACCTTGATCCTGCCTCTATGGTATTCGAATTTTCTCCTGCTGAGCGACTTCGTCAGAATATCTGCATCCTGATCTTCCGTAGGAATGTATTGAAGCAACATGATCTTCTGCTACACACAATCTTTGATATGATGATACTGGATATCAATATGTTTAGATCTATCATGAAACACAATATTAATTGAAATTTTAATGCAACTCTAATTATCACAATGTATCACTGTAGGATCTAAATGAGAACTGAACAAACTCACTAGGATCTTCCTCATCTAGATAACCTCACATGCAGCTTGACTTGCTGCCATGTATTATGCTTCCACTAAACTGAGTGCCACAGATCTTTGTTTCCTTTTGTACCAAGAAATTACTGTAGATCTGATACTGAAACCCCTCCTGATGTGCTCTTTCTGTGCGTTGGGCTCCTTGCCCAATCTACATCCGTGAAGCCATGCAACTTCACCTCATCCGTTTGTTTGTACCATAAACCATACTCAGATGTACCCCTGAGATATTTCAGGACATGCTTGTCTGCCTTCCAAAAGAGCTTGGTAGGCTTAACCATCACTTGACTAAGTTGGTTCACTGCATAGCATATGTCTGGTCTTGTATTAATTAAATACATGAGCGAACCCACCAATTGTCGATAAACAATGGCATCCACTACCTCTGCCAATGTAGCATCCTATTTCCTCCAATTTCCTGGAAGAGAAGTATCCATGTGCTTGAAATCCTCCATGTGAAACTTACCAAGTATCTCCCGAGCATACTTTCCTTGAGACAGAAACAGTTCACCTTCTCGCTGCCATATTTCCAATCCAAGGAAATAATGAAGGAGGCCCAAATACTTCATCTCAAACTCCTTTTCAAGATTTTCCTTACATGAGTGTATCAACTACTCATCACTCGTTAGTATTAAATCATCAACATAAATAACAATGATTAAAAGCTTACCCTCCACCACAATTTGGTACAGGTTTGCATCTGCCTCACTCTTGGTGAAGCCAAGTCCAATGAAATAGCTGTCAATCTGTGTGTACCAAGCACGTGGTGCTTGCTTTAGCCCATACAATGCTCTTTTGAGTCTGCACACATGCGAATCTCTCCTGAAGATCTCAAATCCTTCAGGCTGCTCAATGATCCCATTAAGGAACGCAGTATTCACATCCATCTGATGAATGTGCCAACCCATCCACGCTGAGAGAGCATGGATGGTCCTTATGGAAGAATACCATGCGACAGGTGCAAATGTTTCTTCATAATCAATCCCCTCGATCTGTGAGAAGCCTTGAGTAACAAATCTTGCATTATACTTCTCGACACTCCCATCAATAGCTTGCTTTACCTTGTAGATCCATCTTGATCCTACAACTGATTTACCCACCGGCCTTGGAACAATCTCCCAAGCACTGTTTCTGACAATGGAGTCATACTCCTCCACCATGGCATCTACCCATGTGGGCTTCTACGCTGCTTCTTCAAAAGAAGATGGCTCTATCATGATACACTTTCTCATAAGAGCCATGTATCTAGTGAATCGATTAGGTGGTTGTCTATGTCTGCGCTGTGATATAGGGACTCCTACATTCTGTGCCGCATCAAGCTTCAGTCTCTTAGCTTCTGTGGTACACTTTCTACTAGTTCTGATGTTTGGCTTTGCATGAGTGGACTCCTCCACTCCATGAATCTCCTCTTGTGGTTGATCCACATCTAGAGGCTCATATTTGGGAACAAGTAGCTCCTCCTCTACATGCAAGTGTAGCTCTCTCTCAAGAGACAACTTCATGGCCTTCACCCCATTGAATTTTATATCTCGTCGCACCACAATCATTTGAATATTTGGAAAATACATAAAATAATTATGGGGTGTTTCTGTGTACCCAAAAAATATCCCAACTTCTGCAGTCGGCTCCAACTTCTTCTTAGTGTCCTTTTTCACATGAATGTAAACAGATGAGCCAAAAATATTCAAATGAGAAATATCAGGCTTCTTACCAGTAAAAGCTTCTTCAGGTGTACTCATGCCAAGTACTCTATGAGGAAAACGATTTTGCACATAAACTGCAGTGTTGCATGCTTCCACCCACAAGTGCATTGGTAGGCCCTGGTCATGCAACATAGCTTGTGTAGCACCCACGATCATTCTGTTCTTCCTCTCTGTGACCCCATTCTTATGTGGGTTATGAGCCACTATGAGTTCACTTCGAATTCCTTCTTTGCTATAAAATTATTTGAATTCGTTCGAGATATGTTCACCATCATTATCGCTCTGCAGAGCCTTCATTTGCTTCCCCGACTCCTTCTCCACTAATGCTTTAAACTCATAGAACTTTGAGAATGTTTCACTCTTCTTTTACATGAAGAAGATCTAACATCTATGAGAATATTTATCAAAAAATATAACATAATACCTGTGTTTTGCTATTGAAGCAATCGAGAAAGGTCCACACACGTCTGTGTGAATTCTCTCCAGGATCACTGAAGCACGATTCTTCTTCTCATGAAAGGTGGTCTTCACAAACTTACCCATAGTAAATCCCTTGCACTAATCTGACTGTGCAAGAGTACCCTTGGGAAGTCCAGTAGAAATTTGCTACAAAATCTTCAAGGCGCCATGGTGAAGATGGCTCAATCTCCTGTGCCATAATTTGCCCTCATCCCAGCTCACCACTTCTTCTGCTTTGCCCATCATTGCAGTGCTGCCATATACCTCTAGCTTGTAGATATTATTAACTTGAATCCCTATCCTCTTGGTTTGACCTATTGTTTGATGTTGTAGGAAATATTTTCCCTCGCTGAAAACAACGTCATAACCTCTTTCCTCCAACATGGCGACCGAGACCAAGTTCTTCTTTAGACCTGGAACATGCAGAACATATTTCAACAGAAATGGTTTACTTGAATCCCTCTCAAAGGTAATGGTTCCAATGCCAGTCGCACTGTATCTACCATCGTCTCCCATCTCTATATGCATTTGGAGATCCTTCTCCTCCAAGTCACTAAACAACTCCTTGTCTCCTGTCATATGGAAGGAAGCACCACTATCAAGATACCACACCAATCCCATTGCGCTTGAAACCAAGCATGCGATCAAAGAGAAATCAGGTTCAAATTGTGAGGCTAAGGCCTCACCCGCTGCAGCTCCAGAAGCCTTCTTGTTCTTATTTTTCTGTGGGCATTTAGTAGCGAGATGCCCAGGTTCGTGATAGTGAAAACACTTCACTTTGGACAAATCCAACTTCTTGCCTTTAGCCTTGGATTTTGGATGAGATTTATTCCCCTTCCCTCTCATTGCTTTGGAAGCCAAAGCACAATTCTCTTCATCATAATTCTTCAATCAAGAGCCATCCTTGGTATTCCACCTTATCTCCTCCTGCACAAGATCCGACCAAAGTCGCTCCCAATCCGACAGTTTCTCCCATCCATTGACAAAGTCTTCGTAGCTATGCCAACTCTTCGGAAGCCCAAGGAGAGCCAAGCTCACCAAGTCATCATCTACAACTATAATTCCCACACTCCCCAGCTCATACCTGCATAGGACAAACTTCGTGAGATATTTGGAATATTGTCACCCTTCTCCATTTTGATTTTTCTGAGCTTATCTTTCAGCGCCAACATCCTATGGTCGTTGCTACTTTGGAAAAGATATGTCAAAGCCTTCCACATTGCAAATGGATTGGCTTTCCCGAAGGCTTGACATAATATGGCCGTTCACACCTTCCAATAGAATTCTTCTTGTCTTCTCTACCTTCTTTTTCCATGCGTCAAGTCTTGCAGCATCACTAGAAATGGGCTTAGGAACATCGCTATCGATGAACTCCTTCAGTCCATTATCTTCAAGCACTTCCTCCATCCTCTCCTTCCAGGCTATGTAATTCGAGCTACCCTCAAGGGCATACTCCAATCGCAACCCATTGAAATACATTTCAATGAATACTCAACTGTCGCACCAAGAAATTTCTGGAGCAAATTCGAATTGTCCACCAGTACAAAACTCAGCACCTCTTCACTATTGCAATCTCTAGTGATTAACACTGATGTGATACCACGTAGAAATTTATTAATACTGATGTATTACTAGATCCTCCTGATCTAAAACAATAATCTTATGTTAAATAAATAATCCTTCCACTGTTAATTTTATGGAAATTAAATCTCAATTGCAAACACATGTGAGGAAAATCAATCGCACATAAACATAGTTGTTTAACGGGAAAGCTTAAAGCTAAAAACCCCAACTATAATATATTATTTATATCAATGGATCATGTAATAATCTCATACAAAACTTAGTACATCAAGCTCTCAGTACAATCAACAATCATTACACACTGTCGTGCAGAAATTTGCATCTCCATGCACCTATTTCTTGCCTCCTGACAGCCCGCCTCCACTACGCAATCCCTGCTAAAGAAGACCCATGAATGAATTCGAATTGGCCTTGCATTTAATGCGCAATCCTCATTGGCATCTCCAATGTGTGTCATACGCATTGAATGCATCACTATAATCACAACAGATATTCCATCTCACCCTTCCACCTATCTCTCCACTCGGTCTCCACTTGAAATGACATGAAAGTAGTTAACTGTTGTATTTTTTCAGTTGTAAGTGAGTCTCTAGTTGTGAGTTAATTAAATAATTAATTCACTAAACTCTCACTAGTGTATCTTTCAGTTAGACTAGATACAACTAGCTCAATTGAGTTTAACTCACTTAACTAAGTTAAACTAAATAACAACCCCTGTAACTACTCTTCCAACTCTGTCATAAATTTTCCACTTCAGTTCTAACTAAGTCCTCCATGCATGAGCCACCAATAACCCTATGATTTGTGTAATTCCTTCAACCCATTGATTTTCCAAATCTTTTCACTAAAATAAATTGCTCCAAGAGAATAAGTTGATATCTATTGTCGGATTATTATTAAGGGCTAATAATAATCGACATGCACCTATTTTTAGATTGACGATCTATAAATAGACTTCACCCAATGTTATAAAAATATAATTTCATCTATTTTTCACATTTGATCAACCATCTACAAATAGCATCCTGCAACTTATAGAATATGCTCACCATGTCTAAAAATAGACATACACCTAAAATTAGCCTGCGGGCCCCACTTAGTGAAGGTGCTTACTTTTCACTAAACTCATCATCTTGTTGAATCTCAACACTTATTGTATTATAACCTATAGTTTTAAATTTCCCCACTTTCATTTCATTTACCCTCCCACTATATTAATATCCCCGATCCCATTTCATATTAACCACTTTATATTTATTTAAACCAATAGTTTATATATATCCCGGTCCCACTTTACTATAACTCCACTCATATTACTCCTTGCTAAAGTATTAAACCCTCCATATAAACCCTTCCACTTTAAATACCCCCGATCCCGCCTCTCACAAACACCCCAACTCATCACCAACATCCGTCAACCATCTGATTGGAGCTACCTAGATCCGACCACTCCCAAGCCCTTTCACACTCTCCACTGATCGATGGTTAAAACCATTGGGGGGGTGAAAAATTGGTGGTTTCGCACCCCCACCCATTTTCTACGTGTCTCTCCCACATTTCATTGCACTCCCTAGCCTGAAACCACTTTACTACCTTTTCGCATGCGATAAACCACTAAACCATCCCCGCTCCTTATGATGAAACCACCCTACTTTTTGAAAGTTAAACCTCTGTGCCATTATGATTAACCACATCTTGTTAAAAGCAATAAAGCCCACCCTTAAACATTTTTTCACCATTTATGTTAAAAATTGTGAAAAGGAAGCCTTGCCGACCTATTTTGAAGCCAGTCCAAACTCAAATTCACTCCTTTCTCTACCAGAACCAGTTTAAAAGATTTGCATAATGGAAATTAAGCCTTTGTTGTGTCCAGAACCCCATCCAAAGACCAAAACTTCATTTCCAAGTAATCCTAAAGTGTCAGAAGCCATTACTTAAGCTAAAGAAAGTAATAATTGCTAATTGAACAAGTTAAATGGCCTCCTAGAGCATAATCTTTGTTAACCCTCTGCAACTGCCTGTAATGGATGTTGACCATACGCCATTGCTGATAAAGACTTCAAAATCAGTGATACACTCACTGATTAAAACCTCTTGGACATCCACTTCTGGAGCCATGATAAATCCATAGACCAGGCTGATGATATATACCTTTAGGACTCAAAGTTTCCTAAATATATTTCCCACGAACCTTTCAGTTTCTAGAAATCACCAGAATTTGTCAGATTAATTACTTTCCCAATGAAAGAGCTCTAGTAACCCCTAGCCAAGATACTTTATTCACCATCACTACAGAATCCATAAATTAGATGCTACAAATCCAACCCAAGCCTGATGAAGCCCCATTATCAATTGAAATCCTCACTGAATTATACCTGAAATTGGACTTTCCCAAGAGGTTCCAAATATTCCAAACCTTTCTTCCTCCATCAGTATAAACCCCAAATAATAACCCTCCATACTTAGCTTCAATTTTTTCAGAGAGAACCAGATGGATTGTCACAATGCTATCATGCATATTAGGGTACTTTACTAATGAATTTGTAGATGCTTCTATCCTAGGTTTTCTATCTATATTCGGCCCAGGACAGCCTCCAGCTTCAACATTTGACTTTTCTCAATATCCATCAAATGTCATCCATGAGCAATTAGTTAAATTACTAGAGGAAGGAATGTTTAAATATTCATCAATTTTGTTTCATTTGTTCCTGTATTTCCAATCAGAAAGGTTTGTAGTTAGCCTCCAAAAATTAGACACAGAGGGTAACCGCCAATCTGTAGTCTTCTGGACATCCTTGATTAGAAAGGATTCCACAGAATTTAGCGACAAGTACTTCATTGATGCATTTTTTTATCCAATTGTCAACATGCTAAGCAACAACATTCAACCTAGGGTCAATGAAGAGATAAATAAAGTGTTGCAATTTTCAGAACAAAGTAGGACAAGAGACTGGTATTTATACCATAAAAACGCTAAAATTAGGGTGTATGGATGTCAGCTCACTCCATACAAGCTACCCAAATACCTCCCAATGAGGTTATTTTCATTATAATACATCAGGTAGATCCTAAACTCAGATGAAGTTAATTTCCTCTCAGTAAAGAAGAAAACTCAGTTTAAAATTAAGAACTAGCTTGGTCCTTTCATTTGCAATAATAGGAATGTTGGTCAACAAGCATAAAATTGTTTACAGGATTTCAAGTTCAGTAATAGTTTCAAATGGAAGTATGATCCTTTGGGAGTCATCAGTAAACTAAGAGTCAAATTCAAATTGACTCCTGTTATCCACGAGTCTAAGCCAGAGATTGAAAAGTATTCCAACTAGTCAGAGTGGTTGGAAAATACTTTGCAAGAGGCAGAGAAGCAAGTTGAGACTAGTTCTATCCTACATACTCCAGCCCCACAAGACAGGAACTCAAAGAGAACAAGAGAAGAAAGATCTTATTCTGCTGAAACCACTACTAACACCGAATTCAAGTTAATGTATAAGAAAAAGGCCAAAATGAATCTAGTGATTGAACAAGAATAAATAATTGACACAGTTGAGGTTATTGACACAAATATAATTTTCAGGGATTATGCACCTCCCACAGTTTTAGAAGAAACATAGTTTCCATCAACCTATAGTGCTCAGATCATTTAGAAGTAGCACAGTGTAGAGGTTTCTTCATCAAGCAAACCAGTGGAAAAATAAAAATATATAATGGAGAAGTACAAGGAAATCAAACTCAGGAATGAGGCATTGAAAGCTATGACTTATGCCCAATATTGGAAACAAACACCTAGTGACCGGAACATGTTACTTTCAGCCTTTGATTATAAAACTAGGAAGATGAAAATGAGATTTTTCTAGCCAACAGTGTAGGCTCCAAAGTCATCAACAAAATACAAGAAAACAACATTTGAAGTTATGGCTAAATATGTTCATCCTATTGATCAAATTGAGTTTCATAAGCAAGCAGAAGAGATGATATACTCCACTATAACCAAAAAAGCTATGAGTGTCCAAAAACTACAAAATTCTCAAGAAAATATCAGAGCATCTTTAAAACTAGAGAAGGATTCTTCACAAGCCAAGGATAATAGAATAAAACCACTTGAATAATTGATCATGGAGGTTGGATATGATCCAAAGAAAATCAAAGTAGCTGAAGAGATTATCAAGAAAAAGAATGTAGACATAGTTGCATTGAAGAAGTAGCTGAAATTACCTCCCACGGAGCATCCACAGACTAAAGAAGGGTTGGAGAATGAAGGTCAGAAAGATGAAATGATGAATCTGATCATTCAGTTGACAGACTAAAAGACATGGAGAATGAAATGGATAAATTGGTGCAGGAAAAGAAGGCCAGCATGGAATCAGTAATTGTTACTACCATTCCCATAGTTTCAACTTCAGCTTCAGTGGCTACAAAAGTACCAACTACCACACCAGCTACTACATCATCAACAGAATCAGTAGCAACTCATCCCAATGATGAGGTAGGTAAATTGATTAAAGCAATGCAAGATATGTCAATCCAAATGACTAAGATTAATATACTTAAAGATCAAGTAAAAAGTCTAGAAGATGAAAATAAGTTAGCTCAAATCATGTATAAATCAGAAACTCAGAAATAAGTTAGAAAAAGAATTAACACTGAAAGATCCACTAGCCCAAGCTAAGCAACAACTATGGGCCAATATCATTAACTCTGTTAATGATATTTGGCCTTCCATTCAAGTTATATTAGAATAGAAAGATTTGATAAAGGAAGCTAGTGAAGATATTCAGAAATTCAAAGAAGAACTTGGAAAGAAACCAGAGGTGGCCACTGAGATAATCAAGTTTCTCAATTCTAAGGACAAGCATGAATTAGACTAAATTGGGATAAGTGACAGAATAGAAACAATCTTAGAGGTAAAAAAGGTAATTTCGAAGAGAAAATTGATGACACAACTTGAATACAAGTGTCAAACCATGGAGTTAGTAGTAAATAGATTCATGAACAAATTTGATGTTTTGAGGTATAAAAGTCTACCTAATCCATTAGTGATTAATGATAGGCTAATGAGGCATGAAGATTATGACAAGAAGACCAAAGAAGTGGCTAAAGAATAGTCCAACAATTCCTCTATGAAAGGAATTCCTACAGGCAAAGTAATCTATCAAAATTTTGAAAATATATTTTACCTCCAGCATGAGGTAAATCATCTCTTTGTAAACAAGCCTATATTTACCAAGTACACTAAAGCAGATGAAATTTACAGGAGGATGCTAAAGATCAAAATTTCAGATGAAGAGGCTTGGGAAAAATTATATGATTTACTGTGAAAGGTAAAAGTAAATTAGGTAAAATAAAGACAAGTCAAAGGTGAAAACACAACAGGAAAATAAAGCAGTAAAATAAAAGAATAATTCACAATGACAACAAAGACAGGGTTTAAAGATGAATATAGTGAAAAAAAAGCAGTGTAACCAACAGATAATAGTTAGCCAGCGTGAAAGTAACAGCGAGAGAGTTAAGGCAACAAAATATCAAAGAAGCAAACAACAAACTAATAAACAGGGACAACTTCCATTTAGTTACATAGGTGTCTCTATCTTCTTGCATGAAGATATTTATTTCCCTTGAATAATTCCTAAATCAGTTTTAGGATATTTTGTATTACATTTTGTATAAATACTCCAGCAATTCAAAGCATTGAGAGTGGATTCCTGAACATTTCTATAGTTGTAATTGATCTAAATACCTAAGGGTTTATTGTATCATTTTCAAGTCAACATTCAGGACAAGTAATAAAGGCATTGCATTATAGGATTCATGTGTTGAGCTACTTCAGTGAAGTATTTTTCATTTGTTCATTGTTATTTTCTTAATTATTCCATAAACTTGCATGTTTTTACAAATTTTAGTGTTATAGGAGGAATATTATTGCAGAAATTGTTTAAGTATACTTTGTTGTGAACCGTTATTCATTTTAATGTTTTCCTTTGATATCTGGATCTGAGAATCGTTATTTTCTCTCCCATCCCGATTGACCTCTTTAACCTTCTCTCATTATCCGGTTTAAGGAATCCTTAACTGCTCCTTGATCCTGATTGAAAACCACTTCACCATTCAGCCTAAAAGATCTGATTTTTCTCAGCTACCTTGCCCTATGAACACTTTAGAACTTGATTCTGTCATGTTTTCTTGACACATTGACTCCATAGCCTAATGGAAAATAGACCTACACCTATCCATCTAAATCAGTAATTCCACCAAAAAAATCAAATTCAAACCCAATCAATCTTACATAACTAGCCTAAAACCAATCAAAACAAGAAAGTTAAATCATAAAGAGAGAGCCCTCTCTGATCATTAGGAAGGTTAGATCCTAATCTCAAAAGTAGGTTTATAGTTACCTCTAATATTTCTTAAACACGCATAACAACCCTTGGAAATTATTGGAGTGATAACAGGGGCCATAAAAACACGAGTACAAGATGGTTACTCATGACAAAAATCGACACGAGCATCAACATGTATGAAGGAAAAGTGGTGCCCCAAGTACAAGTGTCGCAAGTGAAGAAATTCGATTTTGAGAAGGGGTGAAGTGACCCTTCTTGGAAAATGGGCTTCCGAGTGAAGTATCAAATCACCAATAAAAAAAGGTTGGCTACCTAAAAGAAATAAAACGTGCATTTCCAGAGGGAAATGCTAAGGGTAATATTTCTTAAGATAGAGTGAATTATGAGGATTAGGAAGAGGGCGGCCTTCGAAATCCTCTAGAAGGTATGCCCCTTTACCCAAATCCTTACTCATGATGTAAGGGCCTAGCCATAATGAATCAAACTTCCCATGACCGAGGACATCATGAGCCTGGTCATACACTAGAACAAGATCGCCTTCGTGAAAAGTAGGAGGGTGGACTTTTCGGTCATATTGGGTTTTGGTGTGTTTATTAGCCACCTCGGTGGTTTTCAATGCAACACGGCAGTCCTCAAAAGTGCACTCAAGCTTGATAAGTCTTTTTTCTAAAGGTTGGGTGTCAGGGAGAATTTTTATGGCTCGACCAAGGGAAGGGATTTCACACTCGATCGGTAAGACTGCCTCCTTACCAAAAACAAGGTGGAAAGGAGGAAACCCAGTGGCAGTTTTAACAGAAGTTATATAGGCCCACAAAGCAAGGAAGAGCATAAGGTGCCAATTGGTTTTGTGCTTATTCACCATCTGTTGAAGCATAGTTTTAAGGATTTTATCGACTGCTTCATCTTGGCCATTACCTTGGGGGTAATAGGACGATGAATATTGGTGCTCAAATCCCAACAAAGAGGATATATCATGCAATATATCATCTTCAAAATTTCGGCCATGGTTAGAGACCAATTGTTTCGGAACCCCGAATCGAGCGATAACATGGTTAAAGAAAACAAGGGTTGTGGTAGATGTCGTGTTGTTGAACGTTGGCATGGCCTCAGCCCATTTGGTGAAATAGTCAACCGCAACGATGATATACTTGTGGTTACCAGTAGATGTAGGTCTAAACTCCATAAATTCTGTAGCCCACTTATAGAAGGAACCAGCTGAGATGACAGGATGGAGGGGATTCGGAGGGGCTCGAGCCTTTGGGGAAAAATGTTGGCAATTGAAACATTGTTTGACTACTTCAATGCAATCACCAAAGAGAGAAGGAAAACAATACCCAATGTGCATGATTTTTTGGGCAGTACCGACATTGGAGAGGTGGCCACAAAAAGTGCCACTATGGCAGGCATTAAGAAATTTCTCAAATTTAGCATATGTGAGACGATGACAAAGGACAGTATCTACACCGCAACAATAGAGGTCGTCACCGATGAGAAGGTAGCAGGGTCCTAGTGTCAAATATGTCATTGAGCATCATATTCAATATGGAGGGCGAAAATTTGGGTTCACAGATTAGTGAGTATTTCACCATACCAAGGGTCATCTGAAGTAATGGAAAACAAATGTTCATCGGGAAAATCATCATTAATTGGTGGATCCTGCATACCAGTAGGTAATTAAAAAATGAGCTCAGTGAGGGCTAAACCTTTCTTACTATTTGGTGTGAAAAATTCAAGATTGAATTCTTGAAGGATAATGATCCAACAAGCGTACTTCCCATTGATGATCCGTTGACTCAATAGGAATTCCATAGGGTTGGAATTAGTTACGACCTTGGTGGAACACATGACGATATAATGACAATTTTTTTGGACTGAGAACACAACAGCCAACGCCAATTTCTCTTCATGTGAGTAGTACATGGGGGGCCTACAAGGGTCTTACTGACATAATATATAACATGCTCAATTTCGGTTTCATCTTCCTAAATAAGGACCCTAGCGACCAAATGGATGGAGGTTGAGGTTTACAGGATGAAATCCCTATCAAATTCAGGGGGATGAATCAAGGGAGTAGAGGTGAGCCATGTTTCAGGGCATCCAAAGACTCTTGAGCATAGTAATCCCAAATGAATGGAATGTTATATCTGAGGATTCTAAGGAACCCATGCGCGGTGGTGTCATATTCAGGTACGAATCGACGAAGGAAATTAAATTTTCCTTGGAGGCTTTGTAACTAGTGCAAGGTACGAGGAATAGGAAGATCAAGAATGGCTTGAATTTTCAAGGGGTCAAGCATTATACCATATTTAGAAACAATGAAGCCTAGAATATGGCCAACAGGAACACAAGAGACGTACTTCAGCGGGTTGAGGTGGATATTTTACTTGCGACATTGGAGAAAGATGATACACAAATCATGGAGGTGTTGCGCCCGATGTTCAGAACGTGCAGTGAGGTCATCTATATAAGCAAGGATAATATGAGTCATGTCATGAAAACAGTATGACATGGCCCACTAAAAAGTGTCTCCAGCATTCTTAAGGCTGAACGACATGACCCTATAAGAAAAGGTTCATCACGAACTACTGAATGCAATTTTAAGCTGATCAGCATGATGGATAACAATATGGTTGTATCCGGAGAAACCATCCATGAAGTATAGAACCTCGTGCCCTGCACACTCTTCAATGATTTGGTCAATAAATGGTGTGGGGAAGTTGTCTTTGGGATAGACTTTGTTCAAGTTTCGAAATTCAGTGAAGACACATATGGTGCCTTGTTTTTTGATAATGGGAATCGAATTGGACACCCAAGTGGTGTATTCAATGGGATAGATAAAACCAGTCTTCTTGAGCTTATCGATTTTGGCTTTGACAGCCTCTCATCTGGAAGGATTAATGAGTCTCAACTTTTGACGGATAGGATTGGCCTCGGGCCATGTATCGATATGGTGTTCGACAATGGCAGGATCGAGTCCGGTTATTTATGAATAGGACCAGGCGAAAACATCGTGGAATTACATGAATATCTTAGTGTAAGCATCAATTTCTTCCGAGGTGCATTGGGTGCCCAAGGTAATGTTTTCTTCTACCCTTGGTTTGTTAGAAATATTAATTTTAATGGTAGGAGAGATATTGGTGATATTCCCTTCTTCGAAAGCATCGGGTGCAAGGATGGGATTTCTAAACCAGTCGAACTCATCAGGAATGAAGTATTTTGATTCCATAGCATATTGGTCATGGGACTACTGTGGGAGGAAGTATGCACAGTGGTGCATGTCATCCCATGGAAATTCAGGGGTAGTCATGCCTTCCCTAATGTCTTCGTTAGAATGGAATATGGGGTGACCGATGGAAGGATGACCACATGACGCGACAAAGCTACTTGACTCATCATCATGAGAAGAAAGGTTCACATGTGCATCATCATGAGGGATGACCAACAAACAAGTGGATAAGGGATCCAGTGATGTTGAGCTCGAGGTGATTGTTGAAGAGAGTCAACAGAAATAGAAGGGGAATCCCCAAATGGGCCTTCCACCATGGATCTCATAGATGATGACATGTAGAGGATAGTGGTCGAAGGCTCTCTCATCTTGACATCGTGAGGGGGAATGTCAATGGGAGCGGATGTGTCCTCTGGTTCTGCCGAAGCAAAACTCGCAAGTAAAGGAGAGGTAGAATCATTGTGGTCGGCCTCGTACTGGCGAACTACATCAAAAGAGGTGTGGTAGTCTGCAAGGCAGGGACAAAGGTGGGTATAGTGGCCATGGAAATCACACAAATTACATGGGTGGTTTGTGTGCACAGTCTTGAGTTTCTTGGCTGAAGTCGATAAAGTAACATGGACTTTTGGGACCTTAGAATCAAGAAACGCTACGTTTACCATGGGCATGATACGAGGAAATTCAAGACAATTATGGGTGGCATGACCGAAAACATCACACAAAGCACACAGAGGTGTACGCTTTGGAGGCTTAGGAGGAGCAGGATTTTTCTGGGCAGCCTTGTCCTTAGGTGCCTTTTTTCGGGCTTTGCCCCTCTCACTTGAGGCTTTCACAACAGGCGTAGATCAAGTCATATCTCAACGCAATCTATAGGGAAGCTTCATCGAACTGAGGGAAGTGAGATGTGACATCTTTCCCAATAGCAGGAAAAAGGGATCTGAGAAACCAGTCCATGTAGACACGGTCTTGGAAAACAGGGGCTTGACATAGGCTCTTCCTTCTGCACCATTTTTTAATATGGTCAGATAGGTGGGTAGTAGAATTTTGACGGAAAGAGGTAAAGAGTTTGATACCGGTGTCATAGTGAAGGGGAAGCTGGAAGTAAGAAAAAAGAGCCTTGGCAAGGGTCGAAAAAGTAGTATGAGAGGAGGAGGCCTGGTTGACATACCACTTGGAAGCTTCTCCATTAAGCGTACGCTGGAATAACCGAAGACGAACAGAGTCATTGGTGATGGCCCTAAGATGAACACCACATGTGGAAAGAATAAAAATGGTTGGTAGGATCCCGTTGAGGCCTCAAAATTCATTGCAACAACATGGGGATGACCACCCGGTCTGGAGCTTAAAGCAGTTCCTTTTCCATTTGGACTAGTGGCTCTGACTGGTCCAGATACCTTCTCTCAATCTCTATTGGCTTAAAATATGACTTTTTTCTACCAATGGGAAAGGGACATCAGATCATTTCTCTTGCTAATCGAGCAAGAAAGTGATCCTTAAGCTAATTTGGGCTTAGCCAAGCCACAACTAAATTTTTTCCTCTTTGGGAAGAGCAATTTTTAGGGATGTAGAATTTAATCTATATGCAAAATTATTCTAAGATGCAAACAGAAGGAACTATCTTAATCCTATCTCAATTAGGAAGATATAGATCTATCCCAACCGAGAGCAAGATATTTAAAATAACTGGGATTTAAATATGTCTGGCTTGTCACGAATATCAAGCTAATGAAGTAGTTCAATCAACTGACATTAGGAATACCAAACACATCCTATCTAGAAACCTCTTAACTGAAATAATCAATCAACAACACTCAAGAAGAAGTTCACAAAATGATATTGATCATTTAATCAGTAAGTTCAGTAATTAAACAATAATATGCAAGAAACATTCACAACATATCACTATTCAATAAATCAGTTTTATAAGACAGATTTATGAGTAAATAGTTACTCATAAATTATAATTCAGCCCATAAGAGTATAGATAAATAATAACATAAAATTGAGGCCAATTACCCATATCGACAAAAGTGCACAAATATGGAAGTAAATTGACACATTCATGTTATCGTAAAATGAAACCAGCATTTAAAATAATAGTATTATGAATACCTATTTATTAAGTCCATTTCTCCAGCTCCGGTCTCTAACAGTATTTTACAATGCCTGAACTTCTACTTTCAAAACCAGAGCTACAATAGTGAAAACTCTGTTCATTATACATAACTCGGAATGTTAAATAAAAACATCAATAATCCCCAGATCTGAGATTCCTCTCCCACCTAAAAATCTAAATCCCTATTACAGAATTGGTTTTAGAATTCTATAATTGTAGAGGAGAGATGCCCCTATTCCATTCTACAATCTTCTATTTATAATATTTACAAAGGAATTCTTAAGAAAAATTTTTGTTGAAGAGTGGTTATGCTCAATCAATTTACATTGGTTCAAAATCATATTCTTCAATTACTAGTGTATTTTCATTGATTCGTACCTTCTTTTCCTCATCTCTTCAATTGATTCCCTGCAAAAAACAAATCAAAAACAAAATTAAAATCAAAATGCCAAATCTGAATTAAAATAAATTCAATACAAAAATTAATTAAATAGATAATAAAAAAGGAAATCTAAGTTTTATATGGATGCATGTGATTATCTAATTGGTCAATAATATCATTGACGAATGGATATGCACTCAGAAGAAGATGTAGGCAAATGAAAATCCAGAAACTAAAACTCAGAAAATTGATTTTGTTAAAAAATTCAGAGCATGATTTTCTACTACATTTTAGACCCAATAAATGATCAAATCTATTAATAAAACCACTCCATGAATAATATTTATGATTTTATCTATCCAATGAGCCATCCTGTGCCTTATTTTACCAAGTAAAACTCCATTTATGAGCTTGTAAATTTGGTATATTAAAATTGTCAGAAATCTTGAATTTATGTTGCTTGAACTAAAAATCAGTGATTTTTAAATTAAATTCTAATTCTAAATTAGATTATAATATTTAATTAATTAATACTAATTAATTGCAATTATATTATTAATCTAATTTAGTTACAATCTAATTCTAAATTAATTTATTCTAACTTTTGGAGAACATAGAGACTACTAAGAGTTAGGATCATGAAGATATTCCCTTAATATAATTTTATGACAGATCGCTCTGGTGCCGCGGCCGCGACTCTGAACACGGTGTTGCCCTATTCCCGCATGCTCCAGTGTGCATGGCCCCTCCAGAGTCCATCCCGAAGGCGGCCTCTCAACCTGATCAAGCCCAAGCTTTCTCGACTCTGATCAGTTCTTTAGATCCTCCTCGCCCTAGACCGAAAATCTCAAAATTTGTCAAGAAACTTGAAGGTATTCAGGAAGTCTCTCTTCCTCCGACTATTCTGCGTATGGTTGCTCTTTCTCTTGTTGAGAAGGGCCTCATTGGATAGGTTACTGGTATATGGCCCTCTCTAAATACTGTTCAAAAATGGGTCGAGTGCAACTGGGTGGACAAGATCAGTGGAAAAATCTTAATCAGATTCTATGGCAGAGGTTATTTCACTTTCCATTTCGAAACAAAAGAGGACAAGGATTTGATATTCAGGAACAGACCTTACTTCATGGATACCAGAGGGCTCTACCTCAACAAATGGACTCTGGAATTTGACCTTGAACTTGATGTGCCAAATGTTGTCCCAGTTTGGGTTCGGCTTCCTCATCTCCCTTTGCACTATTGGGGTGATGATTCCATTCATGCTATTGGAAATGCAGTAGGAAAATTCATCGATTGAAGTGATCCAAAGTACAACATGCAAGCTTGTGCTAGGATCTACGTTGAAGTGGATCCGGGTAAAGGTATTCCTGAAGCGATCAAGATTAAAGTTGACAACTGGACCCACATACAGCAGCTAGACTATAAGAAAACCCCATTCAAATGCAAGGTATGTCATGAATGTGGTAATTTTTCTAATAGATGCTCCAAATTTATTGATATTGAAAATCCAGATCCAGAAACTCAATGGAAAACCATTAAAAAAAAAAGACTGCTTCGAACCCCAGAAGCACTATAAATCCTACAGCGCAATCTTCCCCTCCTCCCAAAGAATCCTCCTTCAACCCTTCCCCTTCCTCCCATCATCCCTCTGACCCTTCCCAAAAACCCTTTGATTCATCCCTCAACCTCCCTCCATTCCCTCCCTTACCTTTACCAATCGCTTCTCCTCCCTTTCCCTATCTTAAGATGACCCTCCTCATGCCTCCAACCGCATTCATCCCTCATCCGCACAGATCTCTCCCACTAAATCTTGCCCCCCCATATCTTCTTTAGATCCCTCCTCTACTAGGATCACTGGAAACACAACAAAAGAGCACGAAGTCATCTTGGATATCCTTAAAAAAATTGGCCCTGGAAAGGAGTCCTCCAAACATCACAAAGATGAATCTGCCCAAAAAGATATAGCCCTTGGAGCTCAACATCCTATCGAATCCTTCATTCTAGGGAAAAACAACAAAGAAGAAAGTTAGAATGAGCAAGGAGGGAAAACATGTCCACACCCTGCATTCCTGAAATGATGAAATCCCTCTATTGGAACTGCAGGGGTTTAGGGCATCCCTCAAAAAACTCAGCTCTAAGAGACCTAATGAATCAAGAAAAACCTAATATAATCCTCCTTCAAGAAACTAAACAAGAAGATCAAGATATGGAAACCACTATAAAAAGAATGAAGAACTATATGGGCACCCACATGGAATCCAGAGGTGCCTCAGGAGGAATAGCCACCATTTGGAAACAAAGTTCTTGGGAGCAAAAAAGTGTTGTAAAAACTCAAACTAGATCAAAGTAAACCTTCAGACTATTAAAGATAACATTGAGATCATTGTATATAACATTTATGGTCATTATAGGGATAAAGAAGCTTGCTGGAATGCAATGAAAACTGATATCGATAATGAAGACAACAGAAATATCATAGGAGGGGATCTTAACTTAATATTGCATGCTAATGAAAAAAGGGGTGGAAGCTTCAACTCGAATCCTTCAAGAGACCACCTTGAAATCATCATCCAAAATCATGATTTGGTTGATATCATCCCAAAAAATCGCAAATTCACTTGGAGTAAGCGCAGTATTGGAGTGGGAAACATTATGGAACGACTTGATAGATTCCTTGTGGTTTTTCCTCTCCTCCACTACCTCAGATCACTACCCTATCACCCTCTCCCTCAGTGAACAACCCTCCCTCGGCCCCCTCCCTTTTAAATATAACCCACTTTGGAGCAATACCTCTAATGCAAGACAGATAGTGTATTATACCTGGCAGTAGCATGTCGAGGGGTCTCCCTCGTACATTTGGGAAACTAAGTTGAAGAAGGTTAGAATGGATTTGAAAGAATGGGCCAAGCTGCATTACAAGGAACCCGACAAGGCAAGAACATAAATAAAAGAAAATTTGGAAGTTGTTCACAATGATATTGATGCGCATGGAGCGAATCAAGTAAATTTTGATCAAGAGAAAGATCTTTACTGAATTTGTATAAAATCAACAGGAAAGAAGAGGAAAAGTGGAGGATAAAATATAGAAACCAGTGACTTCAGGAAGGTGACAAAAACACTTCTATCTTTCACAAACAAGCTACGGTGTGAAAGATAAGAAATAACATATCTTCCATCATTGATAATGAAGGAATAATTTAGATAGACCAATAAAATATAAAAGTTGTTGCCTCAAATCATTACAAAAACTCTCACTGAAACAGTTGTGCCTGAAGACTATTTGGACCTCTTAATTCACTTACCAAAGCTGATTAAGGAGGAGATAAACAACACTCTAAAAAGAGATATAGAGGAGGCCGAAATTCAAAATGCCATATGGTCTTTGCAACCAGATAAGTCTCCAGGTCCAAATGGATTCTCCATCTGTTTTTATAGGACCTACTGGGACTTAATCAAAAATTATTTAATCAAAATGATTCAGTGGGCTCAAAGGAAGAAGAATATTGGGGGCTTTACCAACTCCACCTACCTTTCCCTTATTCCCAAAGAAAATTGTCCCTCCTCCTTTTCAAAGTTTAGACCTATCTCCCTTTACAACTCCTCTTACAAAATCATCACTAAAATCCTTGCCACTGGCTTTAAACCCCTCCTTCCCAATATCATCTCTAAAAATCAGGGGGATTCACCTCTCAAAGATAAATCTCATACTTTATTCTCCTTGTCCAAGAAGCCATTCATTCAAATATGATGTGCAATGAGAAATGCTTCATCCTTAAGCTCGACCTTGCCAATGCCTTTGATAGGGTGAGACATTCCTTCCTCATCTTCGTCCTCCAATAAATGGATTTTGACAATGACTTCATTTCCCTCATCAATACCTGTATCTCAAACCCCTAGATCTCTCCCCTCATAAATCGAAGGCTAGAAAACTTCTTTCAATCTTCCCGAGGTCTTAGGCAGGGTTGTCCCCTCTCTCCCTTTATCTTTATCCTTATGGTTGAATCCTTCAGCAGGGCCCTGGATCACAAGCGAAGAGTATGTCTCATCACTAGAATCAAATTCGGAAATGGATTCAAGAATATGAACCATTCTCAATTTGCAGATGACACCCTCCTGATGGGTGGTGCCACCTGCATAATTGCTCAACGATTCAAATAGCTTCTTGACAAATTTATTCTTTACTCAGGAGGGTTGATAAATTATCACAAAAGTTGTATTTATGGGTGGAATACTACAAACCATACCATTCACAGCATTTCTCAAGTTTTTGGAGTCTCTTACAAATTGAATTGGGCCTACTTCAATTATCATGGAATGCCAGTCAGTGCTGGACCTTTGAAGTCTGAAGTTTGGAACATCACAATCAACGAAATGAAAAAAAAAAGTGCAGCAGTGAAGATCGTCCTAGATAAACTTGGCTGGGTGGATAATCCTCCTTAAATATGCCCTCTCTTCTCTTCCCTTGTATCACTTTACCTTGCTCAATGCTCCTATCAGCATACATCTTAAAATTGAAGAAATTTTAAGACATTTCTTTGGCAAGGAGGAAAAAACGAGAAGAAGAAATACAACCTTGTCAAGTGGAGACAAGTCACACAAAATCAAGAAAATGGAGTGCTCGGAATTCATATCCCAAAACTCTTGAACAACGCCTTTGGGTGAAGGATCGTGTGGCACCTGATCAGTGGACAACAATCATGGTGGAAGCGAGTTCTTGAATCCGAATACCTCAGCTCCCCTAGACAAAATCTCCTTGATCATGACATTCCAAACAATCCCTACTCTAGAATCTGGGCTCTATGCAGAAAATCCATCCCTTTTATAAGAATAAATCTTTCAAAGTTCCGTAGGGGGGCAACAACATTCATATCTGGAATGACAGGACTATGGGGTAAGCTCCTCTTACATAAAGGACAAGCATTCATCGAATTCTATCTCACCTTCGGAATCTCTATTTAAACTTCTTAGATCAAATTTCAAGGTGGGATGTACATTCTGACACCTGGATTGATTGGGACTTCCCACCTATCCCCTCTCATCTAGAGGAAGATATTATAAATCTCAAACTAATGCTTCATGGTGCAGCACCCTTGTCGAAAGGCAGTGAAGACAGTCTTCGATGGGACCCCTCAGGGTCCTCATACTCTATCAAAGCATCTTACTTTAAACTCCTAAGAGAGCAGTTCCCTTCTGCTCAATGGCCAATATGGAAGTATAAAGCCACTCCAAAGATTAAAAAAAAAATATGTGGACTCTCCTCAAAGGTAAGATCTTAACCTATGAAAATTAAAAAAAAAGAGAGGTGTTAATAGCCAACCCAGATGCCCCAACTGTCAATGCGCAGAAGAGATAACATTACACCTCTTTGTGAAATGCTCCTTTGCAATCCAATACTGGAAATATCTCACTCTTTTTTCTCAAATTCATTTAGACTCCGTCAGAACTGGCCCTGGCTTGATAAAATGTTGGGAAAAATAATACCCATGGGGAGAAAAGAGTAAGAACATAACCAAATGGGTCTGGGATACCCTTCCTTATGTGCTTCTCTGGAACATATGGCTAGCTAGAAATAAGATGATCTTTAACAATAAAAAACCTTCTCTTCAGAAAGTCTGCAACAAGACTTGGAGCCTCACCATAGAAACTATTCTCTCAAAAAGCACATGTAATATCAACTTCAGTGATCTTCAAGTAGATGAAAGAACTTTTTTGGGAAAAATCTTGGACAGTCCCAGTCACTTCAAACCTCCAGTTACTCAACCCTATCAAATAGAAAACTGGAAGATAAGACTTAAAGAAAAAGAGTTTATCGAATTTCTCGATAGCTACAAAAGACGAGCTCTCTTTTTTGATGGAGCTTCTAAATCGAATCCGGGCATTGTTGGAGCTAGAGGCTTTATAAGAAATGAAAATGGAAGTGTCTTGGTCTCTTTTGAATGGGGTCTCGGCTCTCTATCTAACAAAAAAGCCGAATCCTACACCCTCCTCAAAGGTCTCCACTTGATAAAAATAAACAACATGACAAATGAAATGGTGTTTGGTGATTCATCTATTATCATTAGCATGATGATTAAAGACTTCCCCATCCAAAACATAGCTCTACACAAGATTATTAGCAGATGTTGCACTTTGACAAAAGATATGAAGGATATATATTTCCATCACAGTCACAGAGCTAACAACAAGCTCGCTGAAAATTTGGCTAACAAATCCTGCGGAAGACCAGCTGGTCAAATCCATAGTCATGATGGCCTATCCTTCACACCTCTGCCATGATCTTATCTCTGCTAAAAAATCTTCCTTGCTGGATCCTCTGCAAGAATTTTTCTGAACTTATCAGGCTCACCCGTATATCCATCTCCTTCCCTCCCGTGACCTTATCTCCTCGTTCTCCCAACCATTCCTCCTTCCTCCTCACATTGCCTCATCTCCTCTCACAACACACCTTCTCCTCTGACTTGCGCCCCTTATTCGCAATTTTCTTCATCCTTGTTCCGTTGTCCCTCTGCCTTTCTTCGCCCATCCCTTCTCTGATTCCCCTATTCGCTTACCATTCGTTGCTTGTTCCCTCCCTTGTGCTCCTTCCTTGCTCATTTATCTCCCCTACAGCACCCCCGATCACCCTCACCTCGTCCACTTACAACATGGTACACAATGAAGATTGATTTCATTGTGCATGCCTACAGGAAGAAATGGAACAGATTTGTGCTCAACAGAGGATCTTGGATGAAAAGCAGCAAGTAGATATGAATCTCCTCCAGCACAGGGCAACGTCTCTCCAAAACCAATTCAATGAGCTCTCCAACCGTTGCTCACATATGGAAGAATCTATTCAGATTCTGAAATATATTCTTGAGAAACGCTCAGCTCCAAGCTCCAACTCCAACAATGTGAGAAATTTCGGTCCTGAAAATAACACTGATGCAACCGGACGGCCAATAAGCATCGACTGATCCTCATTCCTCCACTCTCGTTTCTGCATATGTCTTTTAAGTTTGTTTTCCTTCTTTCATAGTTTGTCAGAATATATTCGGAATATGTAATGTAGTATAACTTGAATGGCCGACTTAACAGAGGCTTAGCATTTTGTGTCTCGTACCTTCTCTGTTTGTCCACAACAACATCAGACTGTAATAAGGAAATATTTCCTTCTTTTTTTCAAATATAATATAGCACTTGACCTTGTTAAAAATAAAATAAAATCTAAATTAAGTTATAATTATCTATTAATTAATTATAATTACATTATTAATTTTAATTAATAAAAACTAATTGAAAATAAAATTAAACTAATTAAAAAATAATTTATTGATTAATCAAAATATTAAAATATTATATTAATATTATAATTTAAATTATATTAAAATTATAATTAAAATATAATATTATATAATATAATATATTTTAATTAATTCAAAATATATGTTAATTCAAACCACGTGAGAGAGAGAGGAGGAGCGGAGTAAGAGTATGGAGTGATAAGGGAGGAGGAGAGGTGAGTGAGTGGGAGTCATAAGGTGGAGAGAAACATGAGGTAAGCATGAGGTAAGGAAAATGAGTTGGGAGGTATAAGGAGGCCAACCAATCTTATGTTAAAAAAAATTAACCTGTCGCATAAAACCCAAACAACAAATCGCATATTGCCTCGCAATTTTCGTAAAATTATTTTTTGTTTGATTTAAAAACATTGCGATATGTGATATGTGATGTATCACATCACATTTCAGAGTTTGGCATGTTTAATACAAACATATGAAACAAACATAAAAAATTTGTGATCTGTGATTTGCGGTATATTGCAATCGCAATATTGCATCACAAAATTATTTTGGATCGCATATCTGAAATCACAATTTTTAGATCAGGATTTTGGAATGAATGATGTGTTGTGAAGTGGGGCCCATGTGGGATTAACCATCCTACAAATTGGACTTAAGCCATTTTGCAATTTTGAGATTCCGGTCTTGGCAATTTTTTTTAAAAATAAAAAATTGAATTAAATTACCAATATCCTCAAACGCATCTTAGTCCATTGTACAATTTAGCTGGGTCATTTTGTAGGAATGTTAGTGAAAATAAAATTTAGTAAAAGATTAACTAAAAATTAATATTTACAAGGAAGACTATTTTAATTGCAAAAATAAAAATATTATACATTTTTTTACATTTTTTAACCCAGACGACACAAATATGATCAAAATTCAAAGGATTTCCATTTATAAACCGGTTGACCAAATGAACCGAAACAAGTATGGATGGAAAGTTTGCTAAAAATTTAATTCAATGAAACGATAAAAATGGAAATGCGACAAAAATAAAAAAAAATGGCAAACATTGCAGGATGATTAACTTAATGAAAATCATAAAAGGTGTTTAGCCAAAAATTAATAGAAATGGTCTCCATTCTTTGAAGTACATAAGTTAAAAAATGGGGGTGTTGTGTTTTACCACAACAATGGTGACATGCGGGATAAGGACCAATTATCTCTGATTAAAAATAATGAATCTAAGTTTACCCAAAGGTTTTAATGGAAATCATGAAATCGTCTAACATTAAAAGATTTCCATAGGTTCCACATAAATAGATTAAGCAATATGAGTTTGTAAATATAAGTACTTAAAACAGACTCGAGTAAAAGTGATGAATCCAAATTTGGGAAAATTTTGTTTAAAACTATCTCATATGAAAAATAGAAGAAGGTAGAGATAGGAGTTTTTGATAAAGCATATATCCATTTTATGATTGTCTCTGACATTGATTCGTTGCCAGCGAGCTTGAATAGTACCCCGGCGAAGTTGTCTTTTATGCCATACAAGCCTAGTCCCACTACCAGCGAGTGTCCATAGCCCCGACGGGTTTACTTGTATTTCCCATGCTTCTTCTTTTAGTCACTCTTTTGATAAGCGCATTTGCAAGCTTTTAGATTGTGATGTATTTGATTAAAAGAGGTGGGATGGTAATAGAGATTTATGTTTAATCGATATAGTACTTTCATAATGTTGATTCCAAATTATTTCCCTGCAACTATCAATCAAAGGTTTTTTATGTGGAGGGGTGGGAGGGATTCATTGTATTAAACTCAAATCAGTTCTTTCCTTGAAAATGTAGACTCAATCACTTATAAAGGATGTGTGTTCCTCCATGAAAAATATTTACAGCAAGATGAATTTATGGTTCCATAAAGATATGCCTTTAATGATAAATGAAATTCACTTAAATGGATAGAGTAAAAGATTTATCATGTATGTCAACAACTGTAAGGTAATAAAAAGTCATTTTCACATAAGTCATGGAAAATTCACCAAAATCAAAACAAAACTGAAAGAAAATGGGAAAGGATTCCTAAACTAAAGTAAGAAAAGAAATCAGCAAATGAAAATAAAAATGAAGAAAGAAAAAACTAAAATAAAAATAAAATATAAAAGATAAATTTCCACAAGACCACTTATATAAATTTCTCAACAAATAATTATAAAATAAAATAAGCATATGTACTTTCATTCCTATGTTGAGATTTTAAAATTTTTATCTTGCAGAGTTATAATAAATGAGGTTCCCAAAATGTAGAGGGTCAATAGTAGTGATGATAGACAATACGTTGAGTGAGAAGTCTCTGTCTGTTGCAAATTTTCCTTCAAATTAAAACGTGTATAAAAGAATTTTAACTATTTTCTAATAAAAATAATGCTTAAAGAAACATATTAGAGGATCATAAACTCCCCAGTTTAGTTGATTTGATGAAGATCATTACTTCTTCTCTTTCAAGAATCTCAAAGAGAAAAAATAAAATGAACTTCGAAAACTAATCTAGTAGAGGTATGAAAGGTTCATGAAGACTTGTAAAAACAGAGTTCGAGATCAGCAAAAAACTTTAAAAAAGAGTGAAAAAATGAAAATAAATGAAAGTGGGCACATGAAACTTACCATTGGAGAATTACATTTAATCTTACCTGAGAGGTACCATTTTCTTCAATATAAGTTAACTTTTCCTTTAATTATAATTAAAAGCATAGAGAAGTTTTATTGACCCAAAAGAATTATTTATTAAATCTAAAGTAAAACAAGCAGTAAAAAAAATGCATTGTTTCATGTTCAAGGAATCAGGAATAAATCGAATCCATCAGAAGTGAGGATGAAGATATGATTCTTTATGAGTTGCAACGATGAATGTTCTCTTTGCTTCTTCCATTCTAAATCCATATCACCCCAAAATATTAAATTTGATTCAAAATCCCGAATAATGTAACAATATATGAAGAGGATTTGAATCTTTATATGATAAGTATGGAGTGAAATTCAAAATAGAAGAGAAAAAATATGAATTAGTCATCGTATAGGTCAGCGTCTTGCCAAATGTTTCACATTGTGAGATTCTTGTCCATGCATAAATTAAAATTCGCGCTTCCACCTTTTTCGATATGCGATTGAGAACTTTCTATAATAATTAAAAGGCAATGGTGGAGAGACATATATCGCTGTTTTATCACATCAGAATATCTTAGGACAAACCTTTATTTGAGTTTTTGCGATGTGATATAATAGTTACGATGGCAAAGTCGCGACATGAGCATGTGCGATGGGAAACTACTATGGAGTGGATGCAATATCGGAAAATAGTCCTATCGGAAGATTAAAGTTGTTCAATAAAAAAGAAACACCGATATTATTCTTATGATAATGAAAATGCGATAAATGAGTTGCTCATTGGTGGAACCAATTTTAGGTTCTATAAGAGATTGGTGATTGACAGTTTTGGCACGAGATGTAACATTGTTGATATGCTTATTTGCGACTAAGAATGGACCCGATATTTTTATTATATGGATTTAATTTCATATCAGATCTAGGACATCGAAACCTTTAAATATATTCCCCTACCAAACTTGTGATTTATGAAGGGATGCGGTATCTTACAGAGCTGAATTTAAATGTTGTATCAGGTTCGAGGTTATATGAACATCGCAATTTTGGCGAAGTAATATTATCAGAAAATGAGTGAGAATTAATATCGGAAGACATGCATTGGATGTTTCCTATTAGTAATTGTTAAGAACTACCTTTGATTAAATTTTGTGATATAGATAATGTGATGTCAAACAGAAAGATCATCAGAGATCGGAGGGAATGAGAATATTGGGAGATCGCAGATATTTGGTGTCTGCTCATTTCAGAGCCTCTGATATGTCAATTGCGATATATGATCAGACATATGTGGGGCCAATGATTTCTTAAAGTATTCAATTCAAAAAATAAGCGATTGATTTAAATTTTCTTTTAAATAAATATCCCTTGAATAAATTAATTAATTTTCGGAATATCTAATCAGAAAGTAATTTTATCATAACTTTCTTATGAAGAGAGTTGTGAAATATAATGATCTTATATGATTATTCTGAAAGTTTATTAAGCCTTATCGGGATTTCAATAAATATACGCAAAATTAGATAATTTAAAAAAAAAAAAACTTTCGATGAAATCATAAATACTTCCCTGAACATGTTGCAGATTTGAGAAAAGTTGGTCGCTTGCTTACCTTGAGTCTTCATAATCAAGTCAATGAAGACCTGCAAATGAAACAAAATATAAATAAGAAAAAAAATTTGAAATTTAAAACTAACAATAGATGACGATGAACCTGTAACACATACCTCGAAGAATTTTAATTGTAATTTTACCTCATGAATCTTCAAGTTCTCCTAAACTTTCTCAAAATTTGCGTAAGTTCGACATCACCTACTCATTTAATCAAAAATGCTAAGTAATGAAATTTTTCAAATTGTATCCACTTCAAATTTATATCGGAGGAAAAAAATGGTGAAAATGAGCCCTTTTTTCAGAAATACTTAGGAGCCAAGAATTCCAAGTTGTTGTGAATCCTTGGAATTTCTTCATGTATGATCAATGTGATGAATTTTGAAAAAGAAGACAATTGAAGGCTTGACAAATATGTGTGATCTAACTATTCAAGAGCTACTAAGATTTTCTAAACTATTTTTCCACAATTGAAAGGGGATGCCTAAAATAAACTGGATTCATTGCTTGCTTTATTGCAAATCTGAAATAATGAAAAAAGTGAAAACAGAAAAGAAAATTAATCTATTCATACTTCCAACTCAATAGAGGAAACATGACTAGGTATAGTCATACTTCCAATGTAACCATTCTCTCATTTTAATTCCTGTATTTATGTATATGTCAAACTTTAGTAACAAAAATATGAAAATAAATTTGAATGTAGCATGTACACAAATTGCTAGTCTATTTACATAAAGCAACTTATTTATAATTACCTTCTCTTGAAATATCCTTTCCAATTGAATTTCGATTGGATCATAGAAATATGGATGGATTCCCATTATTGATTGGGAGGGTTTCAAAAGAGGGGATTTCAGGCTAGATTGTGAATAAGAAATTTTAAAAATAATGGCCTGCATGATTTTGTTAGTGTTATGTTTGAGTGTTAAATTATTAACAATCTTCCATGAAGAAAAACCTTCCAAATTTCCTTTAAATGGATCACTGAAAAACTGATGGAAGTCCGACAGATCCAACAAAAGATTATTAATTGAATTAGATTGTTGGTCATATTGTGAAAACACACTCTCTTGTTGGCACTGCTCTCGAGAAATAAGAAGTAATTAATAAGGAATGAACACCAATTGAAATTAGAAGTTTAATAATTTTTTATGTTTGCAATTGTAATTTGAAACTTCAATTTTCCATTGAAGTAATGCATTAATTGAGTGTTCAAAATTGAGTTGCTCAATATGCCAGCACAAAGTACCTAAAAATATAAGACTAAAAACAAAAAATAAATCTGAAGTTAAGAATAAATGATGGAGTAATAAAAAAATTGAATCATAATTTACACTAGTGTTGCAATTATTGTTACAACACAATTGGGACCCACTCAAAGTAATTTCCTCTTCACAAGAATTGGGCAGAATAATGCAATTAGAATGATTGTTGATACTCACTTTTGAATTCGAGAAATTGTTATGACTATGAATAAGTATGTGAGCTTGATCATCATATAAATCATAGATTGAATTGGTTTCTTGATTGCTGAAATCATGAGTATGATTAATCATTTAAAAATGAGAACTCTTTGAAATAATTTATGAATCAGATTGTTCTTCATTTTCACATGTGATTAGACTTTGATCATGAGGATTTGTAAAGAAGAAAAATCAACATCCTCAATTTCAAAGTAGCTATCATATATGACCTTATGACATTCATTAGAATTCTCTTCGATCTCCCCTAATGTATCAAAACAAGAAGGAATATTGAGCTCATGCTCATTAATGCCAGAATAATGATCATGAATTAATTCTCTATCTTGATAAAAACTAATTGGAAATTCATTTAGATTAGTTTCTCTATTTTCTGAAATATCGTTAATGTGAAGAGAGGATAAATTGTTATTAGAAAAATTATCACGATAAAGGGAAAAATACGAATCTGAAATAATGTATTTGAAAATGCCTTTATTTGAAAACTCTTGTGCATTTTTATCATTGCAAATTTCAGATTTAATATCATTTTCTTAGCTACTTATGATTTCTTGAAGAATGTTGCTTTTTTGTCCTGAGTTTGGCATTTGCTCATCGTAAAAGAATCCAAAAATTTGTACAGAAGATTCTGTATTATTGGAAACTTTAATCATTGCTTGTACTTGTCGGATTATGCTCTGATTTTGGTATTCTAATTCATACTTATTTTCTTATTTTAAAGTGGTATTTTCTTCAAGAGTGTTGCTAATATCTTCTTGCGGTTGATTAGTAAAATTTTCCAAGATTTGTAATTGAAATTCATTGACAGGTGAAGGTGCACCTTGATATTTATCAATACTGTAGGAAGTGTGCAGTAATTGAAGGAATTGATTATACAAAATAGAGGCCACTTTATCATCATTTGTTTGTACCTCCATATTGGAATTCTCACTTATGTCAATGAAATTAGAAGGAGATTGATCAAAGTTTGAAATAATTTCACATGGATAATTAATGGAAGGGAGGAAATATGTTCAAACCAATCTAATAATTCATTTTTCAAATTTTTATCTTCAATTTTAAATTTTAAACAATTCAAACGAAATTTGATGGTAAAATCATTTAAAGACTCACCTTCAAACCTTTGTAGATATTCAAAATTGTCACATACATGTTCATAGATATATCCATCAGATTTACAAAGGAAGATTGTAATAAATTTTTCCCAAGTGTGGACTGAGGCAACTGGAAGTGATTAACACCAGCTTCTGGCTTTTGCCAAGAATGTAAGAGTAAAAATCCTACATAAAATATCTTCATCAATTTCTTGAAAAACAGAATTTGAAAATTTTTGAATAAATTGAAATACATGATTAAATGTAGAAGTATCCCTCTTACCATTAAACTTTACCTGAGACAAGAGTCTTACTATTTCTGGTGGAGTATTGGAAGATGGATGTCCAGAAATACAACTCCAAATTGGAAATTTAAGAGGAGCCATTGTAATAAAAAATAAAATTTTGGAATACAAATGCTCTTGTAGACAAAAAGTTTCAAGCCCTCCTTCTAGCGCCAAAATGTTGAGGCCTCGAAATTCGTTGCAACAACATGGGGGCTGACCACCCGGTTCGGGCCTTAAAGTAGTTCCTTTTTCGTTTGGAATAGTGGCTTCGACTAGTTTAAGTAGATCCAATTACCTTCTCAAAATCTCCATTGGCTTTGTCTACCAATGGGAAAGGGACATCATATCATTTCTCTTGATGATCGGGCAAGAAAGTGATCCTTCAGCTAATTTGGGCTTAGCCAAGCCACAACTAAATTTTTTCCTCTTTGGGAAGATGACTTTTTAGGGATGTAGAATTTAATCTATATGCAAAATTATTCTAAGGTGCAAACAAAATGAACTATCTTAATCCTATCTCAATTAGGCAGATATAGATCTATCTCAACCAAGAGAAATATATTTGAAATAATTGGGATTTAAATATGTCTGGATTATAATGAATATCAAGCTGACGAAGTATTTCAATTAACTGACATTAGGAATACCAAACACATCCTATCTAAAGACCTCTTAACTGAAATAATCAATCAACAACACTCAGAAAGAAGTTCACAAAATGATATTGATCATTTAATGAGTAACTTGAGTAATTAAACAATAATATGCGGAAAAATTTCACAACATATCGCTATTCAATAAATCATTTTTATAAGATAGATTTATGAGTAAATAGTTACTCAAAAAATATAATTCAACCCATAAGAGTAGAGATAAATAATAACATAAAATTGAAGTAAATTACCCATATCAATAAAAGTACACAAATATGGAAGTAAATTGACACATTCTTATTATCATAAAATGAAACCAGCATTTAAAATAATAGTATTATAAATACCAATTTATTAAGTCCATTTCTTGAGCTTCGGTCTCTAACAGTCTTTTACAATGTCTGAACTTCTGCTTTCAAAACTAGAGCTACAATAGTGAAAATTTTTCATTACATATAACTTAGAAAGTAAAAGAAAAACCTCAATAATCCCCAGATCTGAGATTCCTCTCCTCCCACCTACAACTCTAAATCTCTATTACAGAAGTGGTTTTAGAATTATAGAATTGCAAAGGAGAGAAGCCCCTATTCCATTCTACAATCTTCTATTTATAATATTTATAAATGAATTATTAATAAGAAAATTTGTTGAATAGTGGTTATGCTCAATCAATTTACATTGGTTCAAAATCATATTCTTCAATTGTGGAGCCTTCTCATTGATTGATATCTTATTCTTCTCATCTCTTCAATTGTTTTCATGCAAAAATAAATCAAAACAAAATAACAATATAAAAATAAAATAAAAATGCCAAATCTAGAAATTAAAATAAATCCAATTAAAAATTAATTAAATAAATAATTGAAAAGGAAATATAAGCTTTATCGATGCATGATGATCTAATTGGTCAATAATATCATTAAGAACGGCGCACTCGAAGAAGATGTGGGCAAATGAAAATGTAAAATAAAACCAAAAAATTGATTTTATTAAAAAATCGAAAAGATGATCTTCTACTGAATTTTAGACCCAATAAATGATCAAATCTACTAATAAAACCACTTCAGGAATAATCTCCATGATTTATCTATCAAATGAGCCGTCCTAGGCCTTATTTGACCGAGTAAAACTCCATTTATGAGCTTCTAAAGTTGGTATATTAAAATTTCCATAAATCTAGAATTTATGTTGCTTGGGCTAGAAATTAGCAATTTTTAAATTAAATTCTAATTCTAAATTAGATTATAATATTTAATTAATTAATACTAATTGATTGCAGTTATATTATTAATCTAACTTAGTTACAATCTAATTCTAAATTAATTTATAACTATATACTCATTAATTATAATTACATTATTAATTTTAATTAATAAAAACTAATTGAAAATAAAATTAAACTAATTAAAAAATGTTTTATTGATTAATTAAAATATTAAAATGTTATATTAATATTATAATTTAAATTATATTAAAATTATAATTAAAATATAATATTATATAATATATAATATTAATTATAATATTGTATAATATATAATATTTTAATTCCGCGGATGTGGGTGCCCGCTAGTGAGTTCGTGCACCACCGGGCAGCCATGTGGAGGGACACTTGGCTGCTCCACGTGACCGCATATGGAGATAAGAACCGCATTAAATGCTGGCGTGAGGGAGTCATTAACTCGACCCCTGCCACCTTCATCTCAACATACTAGCTCTGCAACCCATTAAGGTCGCATGCCATGGCCATTAAGCCCGTCACCTTGGTTCATTCGTCCTCACTTCGACCCTCCCTCCTACTCTCAGTGCATTTTTCTGTCAATTTCCCTCTGCCTCTGGTTCAAGGTCTTCATTCGTCCAGCCTCAGCCTTCCCTCTAGAAACTTTTCTTCTCCTGTTCTCTCCACGGCTCCCTCTTGGTCCTGCGACTCTACTCCTCAAACGATTATGCCTCGATGCCACATAATGAGGTGTAGAAGGGCAGGGGGCAAGGCCATCCTTCCCGACCTCTGCTATCGCTCTCCCATGGCCGTGACCTACAATTTTTTGTTGGGTTGGATGAGCAAGATAGGAATCCCCCTATCAACTTGACTGCCCAGCTCTCTCTGTAGCTCCTTGCTGCTAATTTGACGCCTTCCATCTCCCGCAGCAAGAAGAGGCCGCGTAAATCTACCATTCCTTCCGAGCCTGCTTTCATCCCCCACAAGATGAAGGCTCTCCCGGCACAAAGCCCCTCCAGTGGTAGCAAGGATTCCAGCGACAACACATGCAACAGTGAAGGTAACAACTCAGACTATGGGGCTGAAAACAAGACGGAACACTCTAGTCTGCAAGCTGCCTCCTCAGCAAATCTCAACTTTCCAGCGTCGCCATGTCCCCAATCTTCGTGCCACGCGCTGAGCAAGGAGACTGATGACGAGTTCTATGTTTGCAGAATTGAGGAAGAAGTTCCTACCTCTAGAAAAAAGAATGCAAGTTCACCTTAGTTTCAGTTTTTTTATTCTCTCTATTATGCTCATGTTTTGGAATTGTCTACTCTTTGACTCATGTTCTAATTTGGTAACCAAATCTACGGCCCCGCCGGGGCAAAGAGGTTCCTTCTCGGGTTTTAAAGGATTGGTTTCCCGCCCGAGACAGCCCAACTTCGGTGGCAAACTCGTTGAAACTACCCCTTCGATTGGACTCACAAATCCACAGAAGAGACCTGTAATTTTCTCGCTCTATATGATATAATAATAAAAGTAGTTTAACTTAGAAAAATATATATATATGTTGCAATCTTCAACAATATATATATTTTAATTATTTCAAAATATATGATAATTCAAACCACGTGAGACAGAGAGGAGGAGTGGAGTGAGAGTATGGAGTGATAAGGGAGGAGGAGAGGTGAGTGAGTGGGAGTCATAAGATGGAGAGAAACATGAGGCAAGCATGAGGTGAGGAAAACGAATCAGGAGGTATAAGGAGGTCAACCAACCTTACGTTAAAAAAACTTAACCCGTTGCATAAAACCCAAACAAAAAATCGCATATCGCATTGCAATTTTCTTAAGATTTTTTTTGTTTTATTTAAAAACATTGTGATATGCGATGTGTGATGTATCACATCACATTTCAGATTTCAGCATGTTTAATACAAACATATAAAACAAACATAAAAAAAATTGTGATATGCGATTTGTGGTATATCGCAATCGCAATATCGCATCACAAAATTATTTTGGATCGCACATTTGAAATCACAATTTTTAGATCGGGATTTTGGAAGGAATGATGTGTAGTGAAGTGGGGACCATGTGGGATTGACCATCCTACAAATTGGACTTACGCCATTTTGAAATTTTGAGATTCTGTCCTTCGAAATTTTTTTTTAAAATAACAAACTGAATTAAATTACCAATATCCTTAAACGTGTCTTAGTTCATTGTACAATTTAGCTGGGTCATTTTGTAAGACCATTGGTGAAAAATAAAAATTAGTAAAAAATTAACTAAAAATTAATATTTACAATGAAGACTATTTTAATTACGAAAATAAATATATTATACATTTATTTACATTTTTTAACTGAGGCAACGCAAATATGATCAAACTTCAAAGGAGTGCCATTTATAAAAAGGTTGACCAAATGAACCGAAACAAGTATCGATGGATTGCTAAAAATCAAATTCAATGAAACGATAAAAATGGAAATCCGAGAAAAATAAAAAAAGTGGCAAAAATTACAAGATGATTAACTTAATGAAAGTCATAAAAGGTGCTTAGCCAGAAATTAATAGAAAGTTTCCCCATTATT
Source organism: Pinus albicaulis (assembly GCA_034641835.2). Taxonomy (NCBI): domain Eukaryota; kingdom Viridiplantae; phylum Streptophyta; class Pinopsida; order Pinales; family Pinaceae; genus Pinus; species Pinus albicaulis. The sequence goes on from CM076571.1 coordinate 171,560,129, forward strand.
TGACGTACATAACTTAAAAAATGGGGGGGTTGTGTTTTACCACAACAATGGCAACATGCGAGAGAAGGACCAGTTATCTATGATTAAAAATAATGAATCTAAATTTACCCAAAGGTTAAAAATAATGGAAATCATGAAATCGTCTAATAGTAAAACATTTCCATAGGTTTCACATAAATAGATTAAGCAAAATGATTTTGTAAATATAAGTACTTAAAACAGACTTGAGTAAAAGTGATGAATCTGAATTTGGGAAAATTTTGTTTTAAAACTATATCCTATGAAAAATAAAATAGGGTAGAGATAGGGGTTTTTGATAAAGCATATATCCATTTTATGATTTTCTCTAGCATTGCTTCGCTACCAGTGAGCCTGAATAGTACCCCAGTGAAGTTTTCTTTTGTGCCATACAAGCCTAGTCCGACTACCAGCAAGCGTCCATAGCCCCGACGGGTTTACTTGTATTCCCCGTGCTTCTTTTTTAATCACCCTTTTGGTAAGCGCATTTGCAAGATTTTAGTTTGTGATGTATTTGAGTGAAAGAGGTGAGATGGTAATAGAGATTTATGTTTAATGAATATAGTACTTTCATAATGTTGATACCAAATTATTTCCCTGCAACTATCAATCAAAGGTTTTTTATGTGGAGGGGTGGGAAGGATTCATTGTATTAAACTCAAATCAATTCTTTCCTTGAAAAAGTAGACTCAATCACTTAGAAAGGATGTGTGTTCCTCCATGAAAAATATTTATAGCAAGATGAATTTATGGTTCCATAAAGATATGCCTTTAATGATAAATGAGATTCACTTAAATGGATAGAGTAAAAGAATTATCATGTATGTCAACAACTGTAACGTAAGAAAAATTCCTTTCACATAATTCATGGCAAAGTCACCAAAATCAAAACAAAACTGAAAGCATAAGGAAAATGATTTCTAAACTAAAATAAGAAAAGAAATCACTAAATGAAAATAAAAATGAAGAAAACAAAAAGCAAAAGAAAAAGAAAATTTAAAAGATAAACTCCAACAAGGCCGCTTATATAAATTTCTCAACAAAGGATTATAAAAGAAAATAAGCATATGTACGTGCATTCCTATGTTGGGATTTTAAAATTTTTATCTTGCAAAGTTATAAGAAATGAGGTTTTCAAAATGTAGAGGGTGAATAGCAGTGATGATAGATAATATGTTGAATGAGAAGTCTTCGTCTGTTGAAAATTTTCCTTCAATGTAAAACTTGTATAAAATAATTTTAACTATTTTCTAATAAAAATAATGATTAAAGAAACAAATTAGAGGATCAGAAACTCCTCAGTTTAGTTGATTTGATGAAGATCATTACTGGTTCTCTTTCAAGAATCTCAAAGAGAAAAAAGAAAATGAACTTTGAAAACTGATCTGGCAGAGGTATAAAAGGGTCATGAAGACATGTAAAAACAAAGTTCAAGATCAGAAAAAAACTAAAACAAAAAGTGATGAAATGAAAATAAATGAAAGTGGGCACATGAAACTTACCATTGAAGAATTACATTTAATCTTACTTGAGAGGTACTATTTTCTCCAATATAATTTAACTTCTTCCTTTAATCAGAATTAAAAGCATGAAGAATTTTAATTGACCCAAAAGCATTATTTATTAAATCTAAAGTAAAACAAGCAGTAAAAAGAAAGCATTGTTTCATATTCAAGGAATCGGGAATAAATTGAATCCATCAGAAGTTAGGATGAAGATATGATTCTTTATGAATTGCAATGATGAATGTTGTCTTTGATTCTTCCATTCTAAATCCATATCAACCCCAAAATATTAAATTTGACTTGAAATCCCGAATAATATAACAATTTATAAAGAGGATTTGAATCTTCATATGATAATTATGGAGCAAAATTAAAAATAGAAGAGAAAAAATATGAATTAATCATTGTACAGGTCAGTGCCTTGCCAAATTTTTCGCATTCTGATATTCTTAGCCATGCTTAACTTAAAAGTCGCGACTTCCGCCTTTGCCGATATGCGATTGAGAGTTTTCTATAATAACAAAAAGACAATGTTCGAGAGACATACCAGTGTTTTATCACATCGAAAGATCTTAGGAAAAAAATTTATTTGATTTTATGCGATGCGATATAATAGTTGCGATGGAAATGATGGGACATGAGCCTATGTGATGGGAAACTACTATGGAGTGGATGTGATATTGAAGAATAGTCCTATCGGAAGATTAAAGTTGTTAAATAAAAAGGAAACACCGATATTATTATTGCGATAATTGAAATGCGATAAATGACTTGGCTCATTGGTGGGACCAACTTTAGGTTTTATAAGAGATCAGTGATCAACAAATTTGGCACGAGATGTAACATTGTTGATATGTCGATTTGTGATTAAGAATGGACCCGATATTTTTATTATATGGATTTAATTTCATATCATATCTGGGACATCATAACTTTTAAATATATGCCCCTACCAAACTTGCGATTTATGAACGTATGTGATATCTTATAGAGCTGAATTTAAATGTTGTATCAGGTCCGGCGTTACATGAACATCGCAATTTTGGCGAAGTAATTTTATCGGAAAATGAGCGAGAATGAATATCGGAAGAAAAACATTGGAGGTTTCCTATCAGGATTTGTTAAGAGTTGTCTGTAATCAAATGTTCTAATAAATATAATGCGATATCAGACAGAAAGATCATCAGAGATCGGAGGGAATGAGAATATTGGGAGATCAGAGATATTTGGTGTATGCTCATTTCAGAGCCTCTGATATGCAAATTTTGATATAGGATGAGATATATGTGGGGCCAATGATTTCTTAAAGTATACAATTCAAAAAATAAGCGATTGATTTAACTTTGATTTTAAATAAATATCCCTTGAATAATTTAATTAACTGTCATAATATCTAATCAGAAAGTAATTTTATCATAACTTTCTTAAGAAAAGAGTTGTGAAATATAATGATCTTATATGATTATTCCGACAATTTACTAAGACTTATCAGGATTTCAATAAATATAAGCAAAATTAAATAATATTTTTTAAAAAAATAGATGAAATCATAAATACTTCCATGAACATGTTGCAGATTTGAGAAAAGTTGGCCGCTTTCTTATCTTGAGTCTTCATAATCAAGTCAATGAGGACCTACAAACGAAACAAAATAGAAATAAGAAACAACCTTTGAAATTTAAAACTAACAATATATGATGATGAACCTATAACACATACCTCGAATAATTTTGATTGTAAGTTTACCTCATGAATCTTCAAGTTCTCCCAAAATTTCTCATAATTTGCGTAAGTTCAACATCACCTACTCATTTAATCTAAAATTCTAAGCAATGAATTTTTTCAAATTGTATCCACTTAAAATTAATATCAAAGGAAAACAGTGGTGAAAATTAGCCCTTTTTTCAGAAATACTTAAGAGTCAAGAATTTCCAAGTTGTAGTGAATCCTTGGAATTTATTCATGTATGATCAATGTGATGAATTTTGAAAAACAAGACAATTGACAGCTTGACAAATATGTAGATTTGACTATTCAAGAGCTACTAAGATTCTCTAAACTATTTTTCCACAATTGAAAGGGGTTTCCCAAAAGAAATTGGATTCATTACTTGCTTTATTGAAAATCTGAAATAATGAAATAAGTGCAAACAGAAACGAAAATTAATATATTCATATTTCTAACTCAATGAAAGAAATGTGACTAGGTACATTCATACTTCCAATGTAACCATTCTCTCATTTTAAATCTTGTATTTAGGTATATGTCAAACTTTAGTAACAAAAATATGAAAATAAATTTGAATGTAGCATGTACACAAATTGCTAATCTATTTACAGAAAGAAATTTATTTATAATTACCTTCTCTTGAAATATTCTTTCCAATTGAATTTCAATTAGATCATAAAAATATGGATGGATTCTCATTATTGATTGGTAGGGTTTCAAAAGAGGGGATGTCAGGCCATATTGTGAATAAAAAAATTTAATACAATGGCCTACATGATTTTGTTAATGTTATGTTCGAGTGTTAAATTATTAACAATATTCCATGAAGGAAAACCTTCTAAATGTCTTTCAAATGGATCACTGGTAAACAGATGGAAGTCTGATAGATCCAACGGAAGATTATTAATTGAATTAGATTGCTAGTCATATTGTGAAAACACACTCTCATGTTGGCACTTCTCTCGAGAAATAAGAATTAATTGATAAGGAATGAAATCCGATTGAAATTGGAAGTTTAATAATTCTTGATGTTCATAATTATACTTTGAAACTTCATTTTTCCATTGAGGTAAAGCATTAATTGAGCGTTCAAAATTGAGCTGCTCAATATGCCAACACAAAGTACCTAAAAATATAAGACTAAAAACAAAAATAAATCTGAAGTTAAGAATAAATGATAGATAATAACAACATTGAATCATATTTTACACTATTTTCACGATTAATTTTACAACACAATTGGGACCGACTTAAAGCAATTTCCTCTTCACAATAATTGGCCAGAATAATGCAATTAGAATGATTGTTGATACCCACTTGTGAATTCGAGAAATGGTTATGACTATGAATGTGAATGTGAGCTTGATCATCACATAAATCATAGATTGAAATGGTTTCTTGAATGCTGAAATCATGAGTATAATTAATTGTTTAAAAATGAGAACTCTTTGAAATAATCTCTAAATCAGATTGTTCTTCATTTTCACATGTGATTAGACTTTGATCATGAGTAATCCATTGTAAAAAAGACAAATAAATATCCTTATTGTCAAAGTAGCTATCATATATGACCTTATGACATTCATTAGAATTCCCTTCGATCACACCTAATGTATCAACAAAAGAAGGAATATTGAACTCATGTTCATTAATGCAATAATAATTATCATTAATTGATTCTCTATCCTGATAAAAACTAATTGGTAATTCATTTAGATCAGTTTCTTTGTCTTCTGAAACATCGTTAATGTGAGGAGAGGATAAATTTTTATTAGAAAAATTATCAAGATAAAGGGAAAAATATGAATTTGAAATAAAGTATTTGAAAACTTCTCTATTTGAAAACTCTTGTGCATTTTTTTCATTGAAAATTTCAGATTTAAGTTCATTTACTTGGCTACTTATGCTTTCTTGAAGAATGTTGCTTTGTTGTCTTGAATTTGCATATGTTCATCATAAAAGAATTCAGAAATTTGTACAACAGATTGCATATTATTGGAAACTTTAATTGTTGCTTGTACTTGTCGGATTATGCTCTGATTTTTTTATTCTAACTCATTATTATTTTTAGATTTTAAAGCAGTACCTTCTTCAAGAGTGTTGCTAATATCTTATTGTGGTTGATTAGTAAAATTTTCCAAGCTTTGTGATTGAGATTCATTGACATGAGAAGGTGCACCTTGATCTTTATCAATACTATAGGAAGTGTGCAGTAATTGAAGTAATTGATTATACAAAATAGAGGCCACTTCATCTTCATTTGTTTGTACCTCCATATTGGAATTCTCACTTATGTAAATGAAATTAGAAGGAGATTGATCAAATTTTGAAATAATTTCACATGGATTATGAATGGAAAGAAGAGAGAAAATATGTTCAAACCAATCTAATAATTCTTTTTTCGAAGTTTTATCTTCAATTTTAAATTTTAAACAATTTAAACGAAATCTGATGGTAAAATCAATTAAAGACTCACCTTCAAACCTTCGTAGATATTCAAAATCGTCACATACCTATTCATAGATATATCCATCAAATTTACAAAGGAATATTGTAATAAATTGTTCCCAAGTGTGAATTGAGGCAATCGGAAGTGATTGACACCAGCTTCTGGCTTTTGCCAAGAATGTAAGAGTAAAAATCCTGCATAAAATATCTTCATCAATTTCTTGAAAAATATAATTGGAAAAATTTTGAATAAATTGAAAGACATGATTAAATGCAGAAGTATCCTTCTTACCATTAAACTTTACCTGAGACAAGAGTCTTACTATTTCTAGTGGAATATTTGAAGATGGATGTCCAGAAATACAACTGCAAATTGAGAGTTTAAGAGGAGCCATTGTAATAAAAAATAAAATTTTAGAATACAAAGACTCCAGTAGACAACAGGTTTCAGGCCCTCTTTCTAGCGCCAAAATGTTGAAGCCTCGAAATTCGCTACAACAACATGGGGGATGACCACCCAGTCCGGACCTTAAGGAAATTCCTTGTCTGTTTGGAATAGTGGCTCTGACTGATTTAACTAGGTCCAGTTACCTTCTCTCAACCTCCATTGGCTTAAAATGTGACTTTTGTCTACCAATGGGAAAGGGACATCAAATCATTTCTCTTGTTGATCGGGCAAGAAAGTGATCATTGTGATAATTTGGGCTTAGCCAAGCCACAACTAAATTTTTGTCTCTTTGGGAAAAGGACTTTTTAGGGATATATAATTTAATCTATATGTAAAATTATTCTAAGATGCAAACAAAAGGAACTATCTTAATCCTATCTCATTTAGGCAGATATAGATCTATCCCAACCAAGAGAAAGATATTTGAAATAATTGGAATTTAAATATGTCTAGCTTATAATGAATATCAAGCTAAAAAATTAGTTCAATTAACTGACATTAGAAATACCAAACACATCCTACATAGGGGCCTCTTAACTGAAATAATCAATCAACAACACTCAGGAAGAAGTTCACAAAATGATATTGATCATTTAATCGGTAACTTGAGTAATTAAACAATAATATGCTGAAGAATTTCACAACATATCACTATTCAATAAATCAGTTTTATAAGACAGATTTCTGAGTAAATAGTTACTCAAAAATCAGAATTCAGCCCATAAGAGTAGAGATAAATAATAACATAAAATTGAGGCAAATTACCCATATCGACAAAAGTGCACAAATATGGAAGTAAATTGACATATTCGTGTTATCATAAAATGAAACCAACATTTAAAACAATAGTATTATAAATACCAATTTATTAAGTCCATTTCTCCAGCTCTGGTCTCTAACAGTATTTTACAATGCCTAAACTTCTGATTTCAAAACCAGAACTACAATAGTGCAAACTCTATTCATTATACATAACTTAGAATGTAAAAGAAAAGCCTCAATAATCCCAAATCTAACATTCCTCTCCTCCCACCTACAACTCTAAATCCCTATTACAAAAATAGTTTTAGAATTTTAGAATTGCAAAGGAGAGAAGCCCATATTCCATTCTACAATATGTTATTTATAATATTTACAAAGGAATTCTTAATAAGAAAGTTTGTTGAAGAGTGGTTATGCTCAATCAATTTACATTGGTTCAAAATCATATTCTTCAATTGCTAGAGTATTTTCATTGATTGCTATCTTCTTTTCCTCATCTCTTCAACTGATTTCCTGCAAAAAACAAATCAAAAACAAAATTAAAATGTAAAAATAAAATCAAAATGTCAAATCTAGAAATAAAATAAATTCAATCAAAACTTAATTAAATAGATAATCGAAAATGAAATCTAAGCTTTATATTTATGCGTGTGATGATCTAATTCGTCAAGAATATCATTGACGAATGGATATGCACTGAGAATGAAAATGCAGAAAATAAAACTCAGAAAAATGATTTTGTTAAAAAAATCAGAGCATGATCTTCTACTGAATTTTAGACCCAATCAGTGATCAAATCTATTAATAAAACCACTTCATGAATAATATCCATGGTTTTTTCTATCCAATGAGCAGTCCTAGGCCTTATTTGACCAAGTAAAACTTTATTTATGAGCTTCTAAAGTTGGTATATTAAAATTGCCAGAAATCTGGAATTTATGTTGCTTGGGCTAAAAACCAGCAATTTTTAAATTAAATTCTAATTCTAAATTAGATTATAATATTTAATTAATTAATATAATTAGTTGCAATTATATTATTAATCTAATTTAGTTACAATCTAATTCTAAATTAGGTTATAATTATCTATTATTTAATTATAATTACATGATTAATTTTAATTAATAAAAACTAATTGAAAATAAAATTAAACTAATTAAAAAATGATTTATTGATTAATTAAAATATTAAAATATTATAATATTATATAATATAATATATTTTAATTAATTCAAAATATATGATAATTCAAACCACGCGAGAGAGAGAGGAGGAGTGGAGTGAGAGTATGGAGTGATAAGGGAGGAGGAGAGGTGAGTGAATGGGAGTCATAAGGTGGAGAGAAACGTGAGGTAAGCATGAGGTAAGGCAAACGAGTCGGGAGGTATAAGGAGGTCAACCAACCTTACGTTAAAAAAACTTAACCCGTCGCATAAAACCCAAATAAAAATTCACATATCGCATCGCAAGTTTCTTCAGATTGTTTTTTGTTTGATTTAAAAACATTGCGTTGTGCAATGTATCACATCACATTTCGAATTTCGGCATGTTTAATACAAACATATAAAAGAAACATAAAAAAATTGTGATATGCGATTTGCGGTATATCGTAATCGCATCGCAAAATTATTTCAGATCGCATATTTGAAATCGCAATTTTTAGATCAGGATTTTGGAAGGAATGATGCGTTGTTAAGAGGGGCCCACGTGGGATTAACCATCCTACAAATTGGACTTAACCCATTTTCCAATTTTGAGATTCTGGCCTTGGTAATTTGTTTTTAAAATAACAAATTGAATTAAATTACCAATATCCTGAAACGCATCTTAGTCCATTGTACAATTTAGCTGGGTAATTTTGTAGGACCGTTAGTGAAAAATAAAAATTAGTAAAAAATTAACTAAAAATTAATATTTACAATGAAGACTATATTGCGAAAATAAAAATATTATACATTTTTTTACATTTTTTCACCGAGGCAACACAATTATGATCAAACTTTAAAAGAGTGTCATTTATAAACCGATTGACCAAATAAAGCAAAACAAGTATCGATGGAAAGCTTCCTAAAAATTGAATTCAATGAAACAATAAAAATGGAAATCTGACAAAAATAAAATAAAAAATGGTAAAAATTGCAAGATGATTAACTTAATGAAAATCATAAAAGGTGTTTAGCCAAAAATTAATAGAAAGGGTCCCCATTATTTGAAGTACATAAGTTAAGAAATGGGGGGGTTGTGTTTTACCACAATAGTTCCTCTCCATCATTTCCTTCAAACTTGGGGATATCTAAAGGAAGCTTGGTTGGCAAGCAGGCCAACCTAGATCATGGTGTATGGGGTCATTAATCAACTGGCTAAAATTAGGAAGGCTTAGGCCTGCCATATAAGGAAGCAAGGGAGCACCCAGAATAGTTCCTGTTGTAGAACCACTAGTGGTGTTTCCATCATTAGGGTCGAGGCCACCACCAGTGTTGGGTCTTGAACCAGACATGATGAAGGTGAAAGGTGGAGGAGAGTCGGGGATAAAAACTGAAGGGGAACTCGATGAATCAGAATCAAAGTCGGAATGGGGACTCGGCGGAGGACGAACTTGGACCCTACGCAGTGGAGTAACTCTTCCTAATAGAAACTAAGGATGAAGGCCTTGGAGTCTCTGAGATAAACACCTTGGGGAGGCAATGATGGTAAAGAGACACAGAACCCAATAAGGAAGAGAGGTAAACAAGGCTATGGAGGTGCAGATAAATTAATTACAATGTTTAAGTCTTGGCCTGGCAGTGTAAACCAAGTTCTCTTTTCTTTATGTGTGTGCGTATGTGATAAGTGTATTAATTTTAATTAAGCCCAGACGTGTGCAAAGAAAAAAGAAAAAATATGTTGTATAACTATAAATAACACTAAAAGTGATAGTAAAGGAAACCGAAGGCGATAGTAAAATAAATAGCTAAGGATGCATAAATTTAAACCCAAGGAGGAGGGCTTCCCAAAAACTAGTATATGGGTGGGAGAAATCTACTCAAAACACAACAAATGGATAATGGATCTAAGGTCAAGAGGGACAGGGATCTAAAGGTCATATCTGTTGGAAAGAGGGGCAGAAAACAACAAAAATCTAGAGGGAAAAATGCTGAAAAATAGGTGGTGAAATGCTACAACCTAAAGGGAAGCATAGTGGACCCTAAAGGAGGACCAAACAAAACTGAAAATAGGTGTTTTGTATTGATAAATAACCGATCTGAAATGGATCTGAAAGTACAGGTTCAGATCTGATAAAATGGTTGAAAAATTTGACTTCTCAGAGGACCTGCTTCAGCTAAACTCCTCCTAAAAAGGTGGAAGCATACTGAAGCCCTAAGGGGATTGGTTTCTACTTTGATGAGTAAAACTAAGAAATTCCAGGTCCAAGACGGGTGAAGAGGGAGGTTAGCCAACCCTGAATAGTGCCCCAGAAAAACCCAGAAAAATCACAGAAAAAACCCGCAAAAAGTATAGGTCACAGGTTCTTGCCTGTTTTCCGCTGAGGTCGCAGTTTTCAAGCTTTTATCTGCTACCTGAGAGATGAGGTCACAATTTTTGGGCCAAAAAGTGCAACTTGCACTTCCGATTATCTCAAGAGTAGGTTTTAGAAAAAAGTGATGCCTCTACTGTGGCTGATACCTGTTACCTGTGCAAAAGGCCCAGAAACAGATGGAATTTATAATTTTTATTGTTTTAGGGTTAAAAAGGTTTTAAAAACATCAATAAATGCAAAATAAGAAGCTGAATAAAAACCCTAGGGGTTGAAGCAGTTGTTCATGCAGTGATATTAAAAACGATAGCGGTCGTAATTAAAAACCTTTTCTGGGTTGTCAGTTGTTAGTGTGAATTATAATCACAAGCGTACGAAAAAAACTCACTTTAGATGTGCATAACAAACACCCCTAACATCAAATATGGTTTTCAATTTCCCTATATTTGAAATTAGTGATTAGAATAAATACTACAAAAATCTAGATCTATGCAGTTAAAGACATTAAACAACAAAAAATAAGCAAGAGTTGTTGCATGCATCCAATTAACAAGGCAAGATTTTTATTTTTTAAATTGTATTATGACGCCTAGGAAGGGAACATAGAAAGATGTTACCAATCCCCCTCAATGGGATGGGTTCTTGTATGTCCTCATCACTTCAGATCTAAGATTTTTCTCTCTTTTGATGGTGCAGAAAACCAAGACAAAAAGGAACTCAAAGGGAGCTAATAAGCAAAAAGTAGAAAAATATGACAATGATGAGAGGATCAAAATCAGACAAAAAGTGTAGATCAAAGAGTGATCTCTAGGCAACAAAAGGTAGTGAATGAATGGAAAAATCCTTCTATTTATAACAAAATATTGAGTTAGTCTAGATATTGGTGCATAATTAAAATAATATTAACCAAATCTAGATCCACCTTTTATGAAATATTTTATTATTTTTGTTGGAGGGAAAAGGAATTTGAATTTGGTCAAATCCCTTTATTTAGAAATAATAAATAAATAAATGATTTATTTATTATTTTAAGAATATGGTTAAAGAATAATTAAATAAATGATGATCTATTCAATTATTTGTAAATGATTTAGTCAAATTTAACAAGGAATATTATTAAATAATTATTTAAGTAATTATTCCTAGAAAATAATAAGATAAATAATGATTTATCTAATTAATTTTCTTGTTTTGGGTTAAATATGACCATGAATATTAATTAAACATTGGTTTAATTACTTGTCCCTAGAGGAAAATCAAACAAATAAAGATTTATTTAATTATTCCTCATGGAATTTCTTGTTTAGACCAGAAATAACTTAATAAACTATGGGTTATTAATTTTTTTTTCATAGTGAGAACAATTTTACTATGGTAAAATTGGTCTTACATGGTGTACTTTAATTCATCTAATAGTAGCAGGTTAGATGACCAAAAATTTGTGTAACAGCGAGCTCGAGGCTTTAAGGCCAAAAAACGCTACAAAATTTCTGAAAAATTATTTTTGTCTTTAAAATCAGTTTTATGGAGAACTAAGGAGGGATTTTGATGGTATTTAGCTATTTTGACCTGATAAGCACTTTTTGACCAGCAGAGGTAGCAGAAGAAAAGGCTAAAGGGCAGAAATGGGCATGTTACGAAACTGCCTAAAGATGCTTTGTTTTGTAGCGAGGTATTTTTAAAGGGTTTTTGAAGGTTCGAAAGACATATGGAAGACCCGAAAGCCACCTAAAGGCATCCAAAAATATGATATGCCATATCAGCAGACATTCATTACTTTTCATGTGTTGCATTCATACAAATCAGCATGAAGACAAAATTCTAGTTAATGTTAATCCTTTCCTAGAAAATAGGACAATTGTTGTTAAATTCTTGGGGAGTACATTCATGTCTTAGTCATGGAGAATGCCATTAGAGCATCTCATCTCTATCTATGTAAGTGTCCCACTATTAGAGAAGTGGAGGAAATAAATGTAATTAGATTCCTCTTAGGATAGTAACTCTTAAATGACTACGTGTCTTTTTATGTTCCAGAAATATAGTTTTTAGTTATGGTTAGGTGTCAAATTCCAGGTTCGATGATCTAGCCAATTGGGAAAATCCTATGTACTGTAAAAAGAGTCTATTTATAAACAGAAGATCGAATCACAAAGGGTTGGAGAATTCTTTTTACATAGCTACTATTGTAAATTATCTTCATATCAGTAATAGAGAGACAGTGACTATTTCCTGCTTCACATGAGACTCTTGATGTGTTTCAATGGGTTTATGTGTCTCTTTTATATCTTGCTTCTAGTAGTATTGATGTTAAATTACTCATAATTCATGGCATACATGCTCTGACTTCCTTTTAGCATTGAGTTACTAATAATTCCCATGTATTAATGTTGTTTTGTGAGTAGGAATGCTTGTCATTGAATCCCTTTTATTGACTCCAAGAACCCAATGGTAGTTTAATCTTCCTCATTTTTCACATGAAATCACATACACTAAAACACTCACAGATTTAGAAATTTGTTTTAAGACCTAATTTAGTAAATCCTTTGATAATTTGAGAGATCCCTCTCAAGCTAAAGAGGTTAATCCTCAGTCAAAGGTTGGTTTGAAAGAGTTACTCTAATTTTTCTTGGTGGAGCATCCCATCAGTACCAATTTAGAGATAACATGATCTAAGCATAGATCGACCGGTAAGGGAAAAACCTTAGTCGTCTCAAGGGTTTTGAGAGCTTCGCCCATCTCCTTGTTAATTATAAGATTTGTTATTAAAATTGCAATATGGAGTTGTTCCAATGAGAATGAGGCAAGGTTTATATTTTTCATTTGTCCAAATTTATGATGCCGGGATACTAGGTTAAAACAGATCCTAGCATATTAAAACTCGTGTGCTTCCTTCAGCATTAAAAATATCATCTAATTCTTCATAAAAAAAACATTTGATTCAGCTTCAAATATACATAACGGAAAGAGAGCTATACAAACAAAAAAAATATTGATATACAATAACACAAGAAATCCCTTGGCCAAATATTACAGTGGATGGCCTTTCGGCTCTTGGCCCTTTAATCAAAGCTCTCAACCCATTTATCTCTCTCTATATATTCCTCACTTGTCTTTCATCCTCACACAATCCTCCTATTTATACATAAAAATAAATTTATTCCACTCCATAATTTCCTCCACACAAATCTCAATTAAAATATAAATTAGATTTATCTTTTTTTGGACTCAACTAAGTCCCATTTAAGGAATTCCTAATCCCTAGATTATCTACCTAATTCAAATCCACTCATATCCTTAATTATTAAAGGAATATTTATAATAATCCTCTCATTTATATTTTCTCTCTTAATTTATTAAAAATTAGAAAAATAATTAATAAAATAATTAAAACACCTCACCCCGTAAATTACACAAATGGATAATGAAAATTTAGCTTTGATGCTCCTGCATCAGACTCCCCATGTAGAGAAGTTTCCATAGACTCCTGTCTATGAGGTCTGTCACTTTTCTGTAATAATGCGACAGCCACAAGTCTTGATGACTTGCTCCCTCCAGGATTTGAAACTCTGTTATGTCGCTAGTCCTTCAAAGTATCAACTCGATGTGGTAACTCATCACTTACTCGGTCAATCAGATTCCATCGGCTTCTCCAACACTTTCTTTCACCAATTCCTCGGAGTAATTCCTCTTTGTCGAATTCTTTCGTCTCCAACTAAGCTGAACACTCAACTTTCTGCAATGAAAAATAATCAAGAACTCCTTCTTGATTACAACTATATTCTTTTATTGCTTTTATAGCAACAATTTCCTATCCAGTACTGTACCCGCATTCATCAACAAACTGTTAGTTTTAAAAAGATAAGACCTTTCAGTCTCTTTTGATGCTTCAAGCACCAATCTCCCATCATCGACATTCTAGATTTTATTAGATCATGTTTTGAACTACTAGCTGCTTTCATCTTTATCCTGCTGGACCAATATTTATGTCTCCTTTATGTCTCTATGGACATAACTTTCTTGCTACCCCTGATCTTTCATCTCAACTCCAAATAATCTATGCTCAATTTCTTTGATTTTGACATCATATTTATTAATGTCTCCTTCTATACCTACATCCATATTATTATCTGAAAAGTTATAACATTAATTCAACTCTATAAATGTTAAAAACATTTCATCCCAATCATGCACAATCACTACAACCTCTTCTGTATCAGGTTCTGCAAGTTTCACTTCTCCCTCAGGTTCCTTAAGCCACCGTTCCAAGAACTCGATTTCTAGGTGAAAAATTTCTAGCATTTTATCACAACCTTCATTCCCAGCTTCATTCTTCTTCTAGAAATCTTCCTGAGTTATCCTGTTTTCTGTATCATCACATGGTAAAATTCTGTCAGCAAATTCATTAAACAAATACATTTGCTTACCTCCTTGGAATATCTCTTTGGCATTTCCATTATGCTTCTGCTCCATAACAGCTTCAACTGGTTGTCTTACACCAAACAAGAATTCATTTATGACTTCTTCCTACTGCAACAAATCAGTACCATCCTCCTTTGAAAGGCATTCTCCATCAGACTTCACCTCAAGAGTTTTATTCTTCTCGGTGACAGTTTCACCAGACTGTTCACCATCTTTCGCACATCCTGCAAACATACATAAACTGTGAGATTTAAAAATACAAGGCTTCATAGCCTCATCTGCTTCTCTCAACAACAAATATTCAGATTCTTCTGAACTATTCCTATAGTTCATGAGATATTCCTCATTGATCTCTTCACCCAGAATTTCACCCTGTTCCAGGCCACAAATGGAAACTTCCATTTTCAATTCAGCCTCTCTGAGTTCTTCACACCCCATTTGAACACTTATATCCTGCTCGAGCTTCCTCAGCTCTTCTGTCAGCTGTATGTTTACCTGATGTTCTCTCTTTGCATGTAGTCTCTACCAATTTACTTTCTTCCTCATGGTCCAACCATGTGTTTGGCCTTTCACATTTCTCTACAATAATTCCATTAACAATTCAAGGTGAAATATTATCTCATCCTTCTCCCACTCATAATCTTCATCATTCAACTGCTCACATATGCCACTTACCTTGGCATTTTCCTTATTCCTTATTTTTTTGTGCTCTTCATCAAATCTTTTGAAATGACTATCAACAGTCATATTCTCCTCCTTTGTGAACTTCATTTGTTCACGTGTGGATTTCATTCAATCCCCATTTTAGCAATCCTTCACACTTGCTATAAAAAATGCAAGCTCTCTTCATGTGCTTGACCTCTTGCGGTTCTCTGTCTTGGAATTATCTCTTGGAAATTCTCTTGCTTCACTTTGTTGCAAACAACAACTGCAGTAATTCATGGGTTACAATGACCAAACTCTTTGGGTGTCAGGCTCTGCCGATCATGCACCCAATTACATTCAGACCTTTGACATAGCTTACGACTCTTTGACTTCAGATTTTACCCCAAATCTTCATCTTGGATGAAAAATAATCAATCTTAACTCAAACTATCCAAGCTTTCATTTGACCCTAACATCTGTTTTGACTTCAAGGCTTTCCCCAATAATTATGATAGTGGATATTTTGACTTAATTCAAGTTATACAATCTTCCAACGAACATACACCCTTAATACATTTTAGGATGTAAAATCTTCACTTTCTCTCATACTTCATTGTTATGAAAAGGTCATCAGTATCCCATTATCATTTCACGTGATACTGAAGTCTTTAATCGAAATGCATTTCACTTTCCCAAGATTTATTTTATGGTGAAAATAAGTAAACCATTCAATTTTCAACATTCAAAAATACCTTTCGGAATTATCATACCTTATGCTCCCATTAAGGTTAATTAATAAGCCTTCCCTTGCATTTGCAACTCTCTGGATTCCACTCTTCTGTGCCATCTTTGTCACTGTGCATAATCGCATGCCCTTCATACCATAAGCTCATCATTTTAACACAAACAGTTTCCTTGTACTTCCATGCACCATACAACTGCACATTATAAATTTGTACATCAATTCACATCTCTTCACCTGTGTACAAAGAACAAGCTATTCATGCTTTCAACCTCTTCGATGAATAATGTACAACTCCTGCATTGTGTCCATTCTGAATAATTCCTCCTTAGGTGCCGCCACATGATGGTAAAAACAAAGATTCTACAACATCAAGCATCTTAAACATAAATCAAAATAATTCTCCCATTCCAACTGCAAGCTTTGGTCCAAAATTACTTAACCAAAAATGCGAAGAATTCACATTAGGCATAATAAACCCTCTCACATAAAAATGCATGCTTCTTTTTATATCACCCAGGATAGCACATTTTCCATTCATTTATACCTTCGCATTTGCAACATTTTCACACTTTCATAACATTTACAAAAGATCAACTTCTCGAGTATGGCAAGGAAATTTAATCATCCAGATTTGAAAATACCTCTACTCATTGAATATTGATTCATTCAATGAGTACTTACCTTGAATCTTCCTATGGTTGAAATGATCCAACCCTTCTCTCACATATTCTTTTAGGAATACATTCAAGCCTCTACAGACTTTGTCTCCACACCAAAATTCGATGCAATCAACCAATGCACACATTAGTATTGAATGTATCAAAAAATTATAATATATATAATTCCAAATAATTTAGACTCTTCATTTGAATTCTTAATTTACTTTACTTTGAATGTGAAAGGTCCATTCTCTCCCCAGCAAATAAATCTCTACCCAACAACTTTGCAAAATAAATATTACCCAGCAAACAATGTTTGTAAACCTTCAAGGTGTGCACAATATGCCCTCTTAGCTTAAGCCAAGTTCCTTCATCTCAATCTCTTAGGTTTTTCTTCAATTTCAATTTATTGGCTTTGGAAACATGAAACCTTAATGTAATGAAATATCCTTCCAAGATTACATTCTCCAAAAAACGTATATGAAATATTTGCAAAAAATTTACCTCTATCAATCCCAATGACCTTTTCTTACGCTGGAAGGTGGTACCGTGGAAACACTGGATCCATACCTTGAATATTCCGTTGGAACCGCACCTCTTTTACAATCCCCACACATGCCTTTTTTTGAAGTGCATTGATATGAATGGCTTCCACAGTTGATGTAGAAAAGAAAATTTCCACTTTAAAATTTATATAGAAAAATTGTTCAATTTTACTAAGACCCAAATTTACTCTCTCCAATTATGGAATTGATTCCTACCTCACCACTTAATGTGAAACTCTAAATTCCATACTAATGAAAAACATATGACAATGATCTATATTGCATCTCTTTTTAATTGTACAAAATTCATTCCAAACCCAATGGAATCCTTAAGAGATCATTGTTATATATACGATAATGGGAATCAAAATTCGTTGCATTTCAGATGTGGAATTCATTTAAAAAAATAATCGTAGTCTTTAATGTTTGAACCTACGGTTCATACAAACCAACACTACTATCAAACATACCAATCAACATCGGCCATATCCATGTTCCATGAATTTCTTAATGCTGAGATAAACAACGTGATGTCGTGATAAACAACGTCATGCAATCAATGTGCAATGCCATGATAAACAACACATTGGATGCCGCGGACTGCAACCTGTGATATACGTTGTTCATTAAATGAATAATAAAACAAATGTGCCAACCCTTTGGTCCTTCTAACCGGTCCTTCATATAATCACTACCAACGAAACACACCGTTCTTCATCTAACAGTCATCACACTCTACATCAATTCAACTTCCTGATCCAACAATGATCGCATTCACACTAGCACACAGTTTATCATTTACCTCTGCATTTCTGGTAGTGTTTCCACATGAGCCGTCAGAAAATGCTTCTTTGTGTTGTGGTCAAGGTAACTAGACTCTTACAGCCCCCATATTCCAACGCATATGCCCAATGTATCTTTGGCAGGGTGTTGACGCTATATTATCTGTTACGCACTCCTGTGATGCTGCCATCACACAATGAGTTATTCTTCCTACTACGAAGCTCAAGGGGAAAACAACAGAATCTCCCATAGCATTTTCACCTGGTTTTTACATTTAAGCATGCACACCAGTCATACACATTGAATCTCCTTCCACAAAATGATCCACATATCCACCAGATCGATACAAACGTCCAATGCTGGCTGTATTCAATCCTTCAAGGGAGATAAGAGCTCAAATTTCATTCAATCAAATATTTTCAACTGTAACACATTACCACCCTTTCCATGCTTATTGCATTAGACATAATGCTCATAACCGACACCATTGCAACAACAATGTATAATATTTTGGCACCAAAACAGAGAAGTAGCAGAACTTTCATGCAGAATGCAATACTTGTAATGTTTCTTAAGTGCCACACTCTGAATTATAAAGTTATGTAAATCGAAGCACACCCCTAATCGCATCACACCAAGCAATCAAACAAAACAGCCTCAACGTAGGAGCGACTCATCCCCAAACTCATATCCTTTGCTCTGATACCAAAATGACGCCAGGATACTAGGTTAAAACATATCCTAGCATATAAAAACTTGTGTGCTTCCTTCAGCATTAAAAGTCTCATCTAATTCTTCATAAAAAAAAACATTTGATTCAACTTCAAATATACATAATAGAAAGAGAGCTATACAAAAAAAAAAATTGTTGATATACAATAACACAAGAAATTCCTTGGCCAAATATTATAGTGGATGGCCTTTCGGCTCTCGGCCCTTTAATAAAATCTCTCAACCCATTTCTCTCTCTCTCTCTGTATTCCTCACTTGTCTTTCATCCTCACACAATCCTCCTATTTATACATAAATATGAATTTATTCCACTCCATAACTTCCTCCACACAAATCTCAACTAAAATCTAAATTAGATTTATCTTTTTTTGGACTCAACTAAGTCTCGTTTAAGGAATTCCTAATCCCTAGATTATCTACCTAATTCAACTCCACTCATATCCTTAATTATTAAATGAATATTTACAATAATCCTCACATTTATATTTTCTCTCTTAATTTATTAAAAATGAGCAAAATAATTAATAAAATAATTAAAACACCTCACCCCCTAAATTACACAAATGAATAATGAAAATTTAGCTTTGATGCTCCTGCATCAATTTCAATACTCAACTAATTACAAGTACAAAATGTATTATCAAATATGTGATTTGATAATATAGTCACATATCAATAGAGATTATGATGATGTGTTAAATCACCCTAAAAGGTTCAATTTTCTTAAGACATAATTTTAGTGGTTCAGGCTTATTATTTATTAAGATGCATTTTTAAGGTTAGTTCTAAATTTTGTTTTCTTAAGACATGATTTTAGTGGTTGATACTTATTATTTATTAAGATGCATTTTTAAAGTTAGTTATAAATTTTGTTTTCTTAAGACATGATTTTAGTGGTTGAGACTTATAATTTATTAAGATGCATTTTTAAGGTTAGTTCTTTTTTTTTTAAGTTATGCTTGATCTCATGTGTACCTGCAAGGAAGGTCTTTAGTTACATTTGATGGACCATGCTACATGGAAAATGAAAAATACTTGAAAAGTGTGATTGCAATCACATTTTTTCATGTATTTCTCATTTTTCGTGTAGCAGGGTCCATCAAAAGTATACAACATGGGTACTCCTTGGATGAGGAATTAAATTTTTCATCCAACGAATACTCCCACTCAAAATTTGAGTAAAACCTTTGGGAGATAAATTGAAAATACTAGTTGAAAATTTGATTTTATTATTTTATTATTTTTTAATATTTCTACCTTTTTACTCCAAAAATGGTTAATCATCCCCCATGGTTGACATCTATTGAGAATTTAGAGGCTGGAGATTAATACAAAATTCTCTTCTTGATAATTACTTGTGAGCTTACTTGGATTACTTATGTCTTCTGTTCTTTAGCTTAGTTAATCTTTCATCAAGTCAATTATCAAAATACATGGGACACACAAATTAGGATCCTAGAGCCAGGGCAAAAGCTCTCCCTCTTAGAGAGGAAAACCCACAAGGAATTCTTCTTATAGATATTCAAATGACAAGTACCATGACCAAGACTCAGACCCTTTGACCTAGGAATGCCTCCAATACCTTGTCAATGATTCTTTGTTTGCCTCTGACGTTGATCTTTTATTTTTGCACTTGCTTACATTTATATGTGTCATTCGATCTTTATGTTTGTCTTGAGATTTTTATGAATGCTTGCTAGATCATTCTAATCCTTTGCATACAATAGAGATGTAGAACCTCTGAATAGGAAGGTAAATCATAGATTTACCTTCCTCCCTTTTCCATACTATTATTTAAGCCTTATAGCATGAACATCAATTTTATCCACTACATCAGAGTGCTTCATAACAAATACAGACCATCCTTAGAACATTGTCTTCAATTTTCATTAAGCCAAACTTTATTACTCTGTATTTATCTCAGATAAACCCTGTACATGTCTGAAGTTATTCCACGAGTGTATTTTCATGTATTCCAGTCTTATCTGCAATCATGTATGTATTACAAGTATATACTATGGGAATTTCCTTCATCTGACCCTTTGACCGCAGCTTCTGATCCACACCTTTCTCCATAGGATTGTCCTTCAATTGAACCTTTCACATCCACATTGAATTTTGTCTTAAGTCCACACTTGATTCAAAGATATCCGCATAGAACAGTCTGCACTTGGTTTAGAGATCACCGCAAGTTTGTCTCAGAAAAGTCCGCAAATTATGCTTGACATATGGCCGTAGATCCAAGTATATATATATATATAGTACATGTTTCTTCTTTTAGGTAGACCACGTAGCAAAAATTTAGGCCGACATGAAGGCCGACTTCATTGTTGATTATTAACCACCTTCATCACATATTTTTCCAGTGTTAGAAAGGGGAAATATTTAGGGCTATTGGAGCCTTTCTTCTACAAGGTTCATGACAAGGTATTGGAATTTTTAATGGTGACAATGCCCTTCATATACATGACTCTAATTACACTATATAAACATAAAACAAACCATAAATAGACATCAAGAAGAATTCTATTAACCTATAATAAAATTATTGCTCATGAAACCCATGAGGCATTAGGGGAATTTTGAGGTCTAAAATGGGCCTCCTAAGGAAATTATAAAATAATAGTGGACATAATAAAGTAAGATTTGATGACATCATCAAATTTTAGAGGAAAAAAAGAAAAAACTATTTTTTCAACTTATCTCCCAAAGTTTTTATTCAAATTTTGAGTGGGAGTACTCGTTGGATGCAAAATTTAATTCCTCATCCAAGGAGTACTCATGTTGCATACTTTTGATGGACCCTGCTACACGAAAAATGAGAAATATATGAAAAACATGATTGCAATCATGTTTTTTCATGTATTTCTAATTTTTCGCATAGGAGAGTCCATCGAAAGTATGCAACATGGGTATTCCTTGGATAAGGAATTGAATTTTGCATCCAAAAAGTACTCCCTCTTGAAATTTGAGTAAAAAATTTGGAAGATAAGTTGAAAATACGAGTTGAAAAAGTAGTTTTATTATTTTATTATGTTTTAATATTCTTACCCTTTTACTTAAAAAATGGTGAATAATCACCCATGGTTGACATCATCATCTTGAATCCTATTGGTTCTTATAAAGTTTATTTTGGTTGTACATTTTTCTTAGGAGGCCCACTTTAGACCTCAAAATTCCCCTAATGCAAGTACAACAAATACATTTTATTATATTTGTCTTCTTCTTTACATAAACTCATAATTACATAGTCAATATGAAGACCGACCTAGTTACACTTTTCAATGCTCCCTTTTAACTAGGGAGGTATTTATACAGGTACATGGTCACTTTCAAACTGGAGAGTCTCATAAGAAGAACTGGATTGGTAATCTCATCTGTATAGCATCATATCAACCAGCATTGTCCTAGTGCAAGGCCTTAACTAACAACCCCATCTCTCAATGAGACAGTGGGCTACAATGTTGGTGAGACACATGACTTATAGACACCATATTCATTTTCTATCCAAGGCACATACTCCACCTGTGTATTCCGAAAGTCTTTGGACTATTCTTCTCTTGGGTAGCTAGCCCTCAAAGAATATCGGTCCCCGACTACTCTTATCTTGAATGCCTTAACCCATTCTCAAAGAGTATCGAAGGTGAGGTGATTACCCAATCCTCCATTTTGTCTTCCCAAGTGAAGACCAGAATGATGTGTCTATCTCTCCCTCTCAGCCAGGGAGGACCTATTCCACAAGGGAATGTAATCATTCCTATATAAGGAATGTACCTAAGGTCGTTCTTAGGAATTACCCAGTTTCTTCCAAGTAATTACCAGGCTCCCTCTCAATCAGGGACCTGCAATAGTAATAGTGAGACACCTAGCTGCTCATGAAGAATTCCTCCCCTTGATGTCATGGATTTCGATATTGAGGAATATTCAACTTTAGATCCATAGGGCATAGATCATCCATCACTTTCATTCATGAGTCATGTCATCCACTAGAAATTGATTCATCTGTCTTTCTCATCTGCTTCACCATTATGCCATGTTGCTTTCCTTCGAATCATCTCCAAGGATCATACATAATTTCTCATGATTAGAACCCCTGCACAAATTCATCCAGATAAACATATACATATGGAATTTTAAAACAAAAGTTACCCCTGTGATTATCTTTCACCATGACATCATCCTGTAGGCATCAACATCCTCTATTCAGATTGACACATCTCATAATGATGTGTTTTTTCAAGGGTCTTTGTCTTTACCAGACTTCTGTCAGAGTCTAAACAAAGCTCCCCGTAATTTTCTAGATTGATTGAGATATAAATGGACAGGGGTAACATCAAACCAAGCTTTGGAATCCAAGGACTTAGCCTTCCTAGACTCAAAGAGGGATCTCTCTAGTAGGTGCAAACTTTGTGAACTTGTTTGTTGATTAGGGTTGATTTTAGGCTAGTTATGAAGTGTTGGGTTTGTTGATTGTTTTTGGTTGGGTATGATACTTAGATAGATTTAGATAGAAAACAAGGAAAACTTCAAGTCATTGGGCAATGGAGTCTAACAAGTTCATGATAAGTTCATCAATGGTTTAAAGATTATTTCCAGGGCAATTTTAACTTGGTTGGTGGATCTTTGAGGTTGTGAAAGATTATGAGATGGAAATTAAGCTTGAGAAAAAAATCTAATAAAGGGAAGACCAGAATCCTTCATATACTTTTAAACTAAGCGAGTTAGAAAAATCATAAGCATAGAAAGAGAATCAAAGGCATAAGAAAAACCTAATCCATTTGATTTTAGACTGAAAGCAGATAATCATCCAAGACAAACATTCAAATGAAATATAGGAAGGCAAGAAAACTTATTTAACTTTCATAGATCTCATCATCAAGAGAAAAAAACATTTAAGATGCACAAAAAACTATAACCATATAAGGAGAGAAAAACCCCTAATATTACAACTATGAAAGGTCCTTTGAAACAACCAGCTAAGTAAATGCAAAGAGCATGATTGAAACATACTTCTTTGATAAACCTAGGCAATGATGCTTTAAAGAGATGATTCCAAGAACAGAGTTTTGAGTGGCAACAAATATGCAGGGCTAGCCATAAATCATGCTTGATACCAACTTATCCAAACCATTCAAGAAATAGACAATCTCAGGAAATCCTTAGAGAGAAAAATATGAATTCTCTAACATATCCTAGAAGAAGAAAACATTAAGGCAGTGAAGAACAAACAGACCTAAGGTTCCATTAGAAAACATGTCATCGTCTAAATTCTTTGTCCTACTGCAACATAGCAAGATGGAAACATAACGAAAAACTGGAAAACATGAATAAAAGGGAAACACATCACCATCAACCACGCTTATGGATCCTACAAACAATCCTCCTCCATCAACAAACAAATCAAGGCATGCATGAGCTCCAAGACATCAATTTCTTTTCAAAACTCCAAGAGACTATGTATTGCTTCAATATAATTCATCAAAATCCCACCAATACATAAGAGCTTCATGCTCTATTTATCGAGAAAATGAGGAGGTGGAAACCCTAAGAGGCTTCCAGAAACCCTAATTTAGCCATAAATGTCATAAATGTGCTTAATGACTATGCAATTCCCAAGACACATAATAGATAAGATAATAAATGAAAAACATAAAAACATAACTCCCTAATAAAATCAGGAGTGATTTGTTTAAGAAAATATTAAAAAACCAATTTTTCATTAATTAATGTCTTTTTTTGACTTTTTGGCAAAAGGCTATCTCTGTGCGTAGCGCCCTTTCAGCAAAAAATAGGGTCTGTTGTAGCTGAGTTTTGGACCCCTTCCCGGAATCAGATTTGGCCCCGTGATGGCTCGTTGGAAATCTTGATTTGTGCTGAATGGATTCCATTTACCTACTTAAAAATGAAATCGCCCATGACTGCTCTGTGCACAGCGCCTGGCCTAAAAAGGAGGCAGAAAGGTCAATTTTGAGGTGTTTTTTGACCTTTTGAGGGGGAAAAAATGCTCCAATTGACCTGAAATTTTGTGGGTAGACTATTGGTGATGTGAAAAATCCAAAATGAAAAATTTAGAAGCTGAGGATGCACCAATTTTTTGCATAGCGCTTAGGGTGTTGTGCTCCTTGGGGTCAAAATTTGGAAAAAAAAAAAAAAAAAAAGTTTCCGGATTTCCCCCAAAATTGGTGTGTAGACCCCTCAAGGGGTTTTAGATACCTATTGAGAAGCATCAGCCAAGATCCCAAGGCTGTCATGCACTTTGTTCCTTTTTATCTCTTCTAGCTCCATGAGGGCTTTCTTTAGTTTGGCATTAGCAAGCATGTTCTTCCTTGCATAGTGTTTGACCATTTTCTTCTGTAAGGCAAGGCTCTTTTCACCTCTTTGAAATTTTTATGCTCCTCTTTATAATAGTATATGACCCTTTGTGCCCTCTCAAAGTCCTTTTCCCATTCTTGAATTTGGGCATCCTTTTCTAAGAGGAGAAACTTAGTACTCATCTCTTGGTCCTCATTATCACTGTCTAGATCAACAAAAAGAGGCCCTTGAGAAGTCTTCTTGATCCTTTTGCTCCTTCTTACTTGTACCTTCTGCTCAACATTTTCCATTTTTTCTTTGCCCTTTTCCAATGTTTTGGCAGTTTGAGAAGAGATGGTAGGCTTTGCCTTCTAGAGGTAGAAAACACATTTCTTCTCCCTTTGTGATATGTGCATGTGAGAGGGGTAACAATGGAAGTTTCAAAGGTAGTGCTATCATCATTTTGACCTTTAATTTGCTTGACATCTTCTGCACTTGCCTCACTCTGATTTTCTTTGTCATCCATGGACTGATTTTTTTCAAGACAGTCATGACAGTTGTCATGACTGTCATTACTCTTTCCTTGAATGTCTTGGGCACTTTGATGGTTTTCATCCTCATATTGTTGCTCTTCTTCATCATCTGGTTTCTCTTCTTCATCATCTGTCCCACTACTTTACTCTCTATTTTTCTCTTCATCATGCTCACTACTTTCATCTTTGTGGTTGCCTTCACTAATTTCATCCTTTCCATCACTTCTTTCTTCATTTTCATCATCTTATTTTCCACTGCTTCCTCCTTGTCCATCATTATCTATCTCAGTTTCCTCTTGACTGATCCCTTCTATTTTTTCTTCACTAGGGCTACTGTCAGCCCCCTCACTTGGAAAATTAGGGGAAGAAACAAGAGGTGAAATTCTTTGTGGAGAAGGCACATGGGGAGTTTATGGATGAGTGGAGGTAGATGGTTGTGAAGTGGAAGGCAAGTTCTGTTGGATGAAGGCCCGGGGGTCTGTAAACACATCATGTGAGATGAAGGTTTCCCAAGATATTCCTTGCTACTCTAGCTGATATTGGACAATCATTTTGATAAGGGAGTGGTGAAAGAGGCTTGACATTTGGTGGTCATAGCTTTTCTTCTTGACAACTGAGGCCATTTTATCAATGCTTCGGAAAAGGTAGTAAGGTAGGTTCATCATCTTGACCTTGGTAAAATGCATTAGCAACCTTATATGATATGAGTAGATCAGGGAGTATCTCCCCTCACATGTGAAAAAACTGATAATTTGCCTCATCAATGCAGCATACCTCTCTAGCAAATGGGAAAATAGCCTTACAATTTTGTTGATAACTAGGTTTCAAATAGGGCCCATAATAACTCAACTCCAACTTCTTTTGTTTGAACCATACCTCACCAATGTCTGGTATATCTGTTGCTTTGGAAATGATTTCAGATGATAGCTCAAATTAGACCCCTGCTAGATTAACTTAATGATTTTGTAAGCTACAGACAAATAATCTAGTCAAGTCTGAATGGATGCTGACTTACTTGACCCTTTCACAAAATTTGTAGCACCCTACATCTTGGAAGCATGAAAGGATCATAGGAGATGAAGTGATTTGAATAATGTCTAGGGGTTCAAATATTTTTTCCTTTCCTCCATGATGTTTTTGCTTGGTGGGAGTATGGCTCTCATCACTGCTGGTGTGACTGTCTCCCTCTGACATGATGACTGGTCCAAAAACAACAGTAGGACCTTTGGATTTGTCTTGACGGTTTTTGGGCAAACTAGGTTCTTTTAGTGGTTTTAGGTCAACTCTTTGAAAAATTCAGGCTAAGGTGAAAACAATTTTTTAAAGCTTGCACTTGGTGTTAGAGGTTAGCCCATAGTTACCCAGTCCTCTTTTTTCATTAAAAACAATTTCTTCTTACAAACCATAGGGCTTAAAAACTAATTTTCATATATTTAGGGTTTGGTCCAACTTTACTATGGATGTCCTCTTGGTTTTTAATAAAAGGAATGCTTGGGAGGAGGAAGAGGTCCCACCAACCTTAGGCTTTACTTGCAGAATATTTGAAGACGAAATTTCGAAATTTGGAGCTCTTTGGAAAAATGTGGAGAAGTCTTCCAAGAGCATAGTGTTGGTGCGCAGCACCAAGCCAGTCGGGTCGTCGGAGCGCAGCATCGGGCAGACTGGGCGGTCTTCTGGGTGCCTTCCATTCTTTGTTGAGTCTGTGCATAGTGCCAGCCTAGGTGCGTAGCGTCGGGCTCTGAGCATGTAGCACAGTGTAAATTTACACTACCCGCCTCCCTCCTGTGCGTAGGGCTGAAGGCCAAGTGCATGGCGCCAGCCTCAGTGCGTAGTGCCGAAAAAATTTCATAGTTTTGCCCGAAAATGCTGAAACTCTCCTCCAACAGCTTCTTCTATCTTGCAAAGTGGAAAATGATGCGGGGGAGATTTTAAAAATACCCTTTATAATTTTTTGAAAATTAAATTAAAAAGGCAAAACACACTTTTTCAAAGTTAAAGTCTGCTCATATTTTCAGTGTGCCTTTTAACTGATATTTCGCTGTAAAAAACACTTTGGACATATTAAAAAAAAAAAAATTACTTGTGCCTCTATCACCTTTTTGTAGAATAATACTTTCACAAGGAGGCCTTTGTTGGGGGTCAAAATGGCTGAGATGGAAATAAGGGATACACTTGCTTTCTTGGGCCATTTTGATATTTTTGCAGATGCCTATATTTCATTTGTTGTTGATCCCTTCTATAGGTATTTTGACTGTACTTGAAAAAAAATTAGCGTCTCAAATTTATACTCTTTGCATGCCCTCTACTTTTAAGAAGGAGGCTTTGTCAACTTTAATAGCCTTTCAAAACCTATTTATTATTTGTAACAAAATCTTCAATGTGTATTTGATGGGGTTGAGGTGACTTCTGTCTTTGTAGCCTTTGTGATGGTTTCTTACTTGTCACCACTGTTTTGTTAACCAACCATCAAAAACACCCTGATTCTCTTTTACATACAGGCCTGCTGCCTTTGTCTTGTTTCTGTCTGCCTCCCGGTGATGATAACATCTTATTACCTTACCTCTTCTTATTGCTAATGGAAACCTTGGTTATTAATTGTAAAAATGTGAACAAGGGCAGCTGTCCCTTGCAGTATTTGTGCTCTTTAAGCCAAGGAGGCTTTTCTTGAATGACTGTTGATTAATTTTGGATCAAATTGCTTGATTTTATTTCTCTTTAAATACAATCTCTTCATGCAGGAAGGCACCAAATCCATCCTATGAATGAGTGAGACCTTAGGTGACCTAATGGGGGCTTTCTTGGACTTGGATTTTGGAATGAGACTTAGACTTAGGGATCACCAAGTGTGAGATAGGATCTATGATAAGCTCAGTGTATTTCAAGATCCAAACATCAATCATACTTGACTATCCAAGAAGGGTCTATAGAGACAATTTGAGACCATCAGTGTTTGGGAGTATCATGTGAGACACAACAAAGCTATTTGATTGATCGGTTTAGGTAGTAGTGGGGATTTTTAGGCAAAATAAAAACAAAGGATTTGGGCCAAGGTGACAAGTTAGGGTTAAAATAAATGGCTCGAGCCCATGATGGGTCTTTCGGGAGTAGTGGGCCAGTCATGACTAGATAGGATGATAAAATAGTGAAAATTTTATCTTAAGTATAATGAAGGCGGTGAGATTTCTAGAACTCACAATGTTCTATAAATTTTGTTTCTAGAAATCTGGGAATAGTTATTTAGTCATCATCAAGGCAAAAAATTATTGATGACTAACAGTGGCTCAACTTTGGGAGGGCAGCTCCTTTTCAGGAGGTGTCTAGAACTTCAGATGTATGGCTTTATGGAGACCAGTGCCTTCCTCCATTGGGCAGATGTACTTTTTCTTCATTTGCTGATATTTTTTTTGAGTCTATGATATTTGAGATCTGAAAAAAACATGATTTATATCAGCATCACCTCTACCTACCTAATCTACTTGCCTAACATTTTTTCCTTCTTTGGGTGCACTTGAACTAGCCAACCCTTGAGATATTTTTTTCTTTTTGAAAAAAAAAAAATCAAACTGTCTAAATGTACTCTTATCTCTTCCAAGAGTTCAGATTAGGCTGATGAACTCTCTTTATTTTCTACCTAGTCTACTTATTTGTCAAGATTAAGTTGTTTGACAAATTTTATTCTCTAGGCTACTGACATGAAATTGAAAATATGGCTAAACCAAGATTAAGCAGTCTGATTTACCATAGGTTGTGGCATTGAAACAAGTTGCACACAAGTGTTATTTTTGTACAGACAAGACCTAGGAAACATAAGGGAAACATATGCCATTTGTTAAACATCCCTATTTTCCTCTTTGGTTCAAATTTGAGCATGTGGAACCAACATCTCTCGTTCCTAACCTACACCTGTTGACAAGTCAAGATTAGATGCTTTGACAAGTTTTTCTTTCACTAACCTATCAGCAAAATAAATTAAAACATGTTCAGCCATGATTAGGCTAGATGACTAAACAAGCCTTCTCTTTCAAAACAAATAAGTAGTGGCATTTAGACTTGCACACTTTCAGCATCATTATTTTTTGGGTATGGGGCTGTACCTTTCTTTCAAACTCTGCCTTCTTTTTCCCTTTTTTATTTTTTAGGGATTTTGTCCTTTCTATTCCTTAAGCACGTAATTTTTATGTACAATGAGTAGCAGATTTAACATTTAGGAATATTGAAAAAAGTAGTGTTTGAGCATCCTCCCATTGACAGGACCTCCAAACATTTCAGCTCCATCAAGCTCTTGCAAAAAGAAAGCATTGTTACCTCTAACTGAATGAATGATGTAAGGGCCTTTCCACAAATTTTCAAACTTCCATGTTTTCCCTTGTCTTCCATTCTTGAATCCCATTTCAGAACCATATCTCCAATTTGGAAATCATTTGCCTTGGTTCTCTTATCAAAACTCTTCTTGATATTTTCTTGTATTGCTTGTGTTCTTTTATAAACTTCCTCCCTTGACTGCTGCAAATGAATGGTTTGGTTCAGCCTCCTTTGCATGTCATTTTCTTCTGATTGTACTTCTTGGAGTGGTTTCATGACTATAACTCCCAAAGATGTGGGGAAAACTGCATCCATTCCATATACTAGTTGATAGGGAGACATACCAATTGATTTCTTGGTGGTTAGTCTATCAGCCCATAGTGCATGCACTAGTTTTCCATGCCATGCCTTCTGATTTTGTTCTAGGAGCTTCTTGATGATGTTTACCAAGCTCTTGTTAGAGGACTCAGCTATTCCATTACCTTGTGGGTAATAAGCAGTGGAGTGGCCTAGGGTGATGTGATATTTATAACAAAAGTCCACCATTTTCTTAGATGCAAAAGCAGCAGCATTATCAGTGATGATCTTTCTGGGAAAACCAAACCTGGAAAAGATGTTGGTTTCAAGGAATTTTATAATGATTGAGTCGGTGGCATTTCTAGAAGGGATGGCTTCTATCCACTTGGTGAAGCAATCAGTGGCAGTGAGGATCCACTTATGTTGGGCAGATGAGGTAGGATGGATCTCCCCTATGAAGTCCAACCCCATTGTTGGAAAGGAGCTTCAACATTGATGGGATGCAAGGGAAAAGGTAGAATTTTTCTTTTGCCATCAAAAACTTGGCACTTATGGCAAGTCATTACTAGTTTGTGAGTATCGGGAAGAAGGGTAGGCCAATAGTAGCCAACTCTAAGGATATTGTTGGTTGTAGTCTTCCAATAGAGGTGACCTCCACATACTCCCTCATGTAATTCATGCATGATTTTTTCTGCATCATCCTCAAGAAAACATTTAAGTAGCAAACCAACAGAACTTTTCCAGTACAACACTCCATCTAAAATGCAGAAATTTAAAGCTTTTTGTTTTAATAATCTAGCTTTAGTCTTTGACAAAGAGGGAGGAGAATTGAGATAAAGAAGCACATAAATGATATCAGCATACCAAGATGAATTTAAAAACATTTCTTCAATGTACGGAGCTATAAATTATTCTATCTCCTCTAACACATCAATCATATTCATGTCTAAGGCTTGGAAATTTGATTCATCCATAAGTTTTTCAATTCCTTGTCCTTTAATTAATTTAGTGGGTCTATTTTCTAAATCATATTCTAAGATAGTAGCAATCCACTTGCCCCTTTTACCATCAAGGTCTTGATTAATTATGTCTTTGACAAATGTGTGTGGGACAAAAGCCATGATATGTGAATGCAAATATAAACTCTAAAATCTTTCAAACCTTTGATTAAGGCAAAGGCTCGTTTCTCCATGATGTTATACTTTAGAGGAGCATCCCTTAAGGCTTTGCTGAAGAAATATATGGGTTTTTCTTGCCCCATGATGTTCTTTTGCAATAAAACTGCTACCACAGTATGTTCAGAGGCAAAGGAGAAGATGTAGAAGTCCTTGGTGAAGTCAGGGCTGAACAAGATTGGTGTTTGTTTGAGTGCTTGTTTTACTAGCTTAAAAGATTATTTTGCTTCCATACTCCACTTCACTCCTACTTCCTTTTTCAACATGTTTGTGATATTCCTTAGGAGCTCAGCAAGGTTAGGGATGAATCTTCTTAGGAATTTAATCTTTCCAATGAAATATTGCAGCTCTTTAATGTTTCTAGGATGGCTGATTTGTAAGATGCCTTCTATCCTTTTTGGATCTATTTTGATTCCTTCCTTAGAGATGATGTGACCTAAGATTTTTCCTTCCTGAAGGCCAAAAAAAATTTTCTTAGGATTCAGGGATCGGCCATACTTTCTACACTTTTCAAATACTTTTCTCAAGTGGACTAAGTGCTCTTCATCAGTCTTAGAGTAGACAGTGATGTCATCAAGGTATATGACTATGAAGTAACCTATGTCTTCTGAAAAAGCTATGTCCATTTCCCTTTGGAAAGTAGCCCCTGCATTCATTAAACCAAATGGAATTTTAACATACATGAATGTACCCCAAGGTGTAGTGAAAGAAGTTTTGAGTTGTTCACTTGGAAATACTAGAACTTGGTTATAACTTGAGAAGCCATCTAGTAATGAGATTCTTTGTGAGCCAACTACTTTTGGAGTATGTGATCCATTTTAGGCACGGGGTAATTGTCGTTTAAGGAGGCCTTGTTCAAATTTCTGAAGTCAATGCAAAGCCTAATTTCTCCGGTCTTCTTCCTAACTGAAATAAGGTTGGACACCCATTCTAAGTATCGGACAGGGACTATGATCCTGGCATTGTACATATTTTTTATTTCTTTCTCAACTAAAGGTAACAAGAGGGGGTTAATTCTCCTCAATTTTTGTTTAAATGGTTTCTGATTTTCCTTGAGAGGAATTTTATGTTGAATGATTTTGGTGTCATAGGATTTCAAGTCTTCATACCCCCAAGCAAACACATCTTTAAATTCTTTAAAAAGCTCAATGTATTTATGTTTTGTGTGAGGCGGGAGAGTTTTGGACAGCTTGATTATTTTGGGCTCTTTCATCCCTCCAATGTTACATTCTTCTACATTTGTTTCAACGGATTCCATCTTGGGTCTTTTAGCTACATCATTAAAATCAAACAGCTCTTCTAGTGGTGTAAGGCCTCTTCGAAAGGTGTCATCTTTGAATTGCAAAATTTCAAGTTCTCTTTGATCTAATTTATCAAACATTTCTGCAACACAAAGGTTTTATAGATGGTTTATATCATCATTAAAGGGCAGCTCTATTTTGGGAGTTTCATTTTCAGCAAAATTATTTCTTTCAAATCTTAAACTCTGTTTTGTGCTTGCAAATTCATTTCTGGATTGCAGAAAATCATCTATTTTCTCATCACTGTCAAACACTTGCCAATGGTTTAAGTTGTCGGGTATAGTAGGCCTGTTTTTTACTTTGATGAGGCATTTTTTATTTTCATAGGGTAAAGAGCAATTTCTTGCAGCAAGGGCAAGCTCATTAGCAAGGCAGTTTTGGGCCCTAGGGATGAAAATGAGCTCATATTTTTCAAAAGTTTTTAGAAGGTGTAGGGTAGCATTCCTATACTCCCTCAGTCTAGGATTCTTGGCTGAATATTCTCCCTTAATTTGTTTGATAATCAGTTATGAATCTCCTTGAATCAAGATTTTCTTAGCTTTGAGATTTTTAAGTAAGTGTAAACCAATAAGGAGAGCCTCATACTCTGAAACATTATTGGTGGATTGAAAATATAGCCTATAGGAATGGCCTTCATTTGTGTTGTGGATCCAAACCCCAGCTTCCGAGCTAGCCTTGCCATAAGAACCATCAAATCTCATATGCCAAAGGGTGTCAATTTCATATTTGTCACTATTTTGCACATCGGGGCTTCTAGAGTTTTGGGTGTCATTTTCTTGATTAGAGAGTTGGTTTGGTTGTTCTGGGGGGCTTAGTTGTCCCTCTCTTTCCTCTTCATCTACATAGTTGTCTTGGAAAGGGGGTCTAATTTGTTGGTCATTCTCTCTTCGTCTGATTTGGGGAGGGTCTCTTCTAAAATTCTGATTCCTATTCCTATTTTGAGGATTGGCTTTATTTTCCCTAGGAGGTGTTCTCTCATTTAAAATGATTTTTTCCATCATTCTCTCCATTGTCCTAACTAGGGAGTCAATTTTGGTGTCGTAAGAGGAGGTTGAAGGTTTTGTTTCATCTCTATAAGTCACTCTTTTTTTCTGATCTCATCCTACCTCTTTTCTCAATTAAATTGGCCTCTACACTCACAGCCCCCTTTTGCATGTCTTCAAGAGTTAGGTAATCTCTCTCCCTTAGTTGATAGGCCATGTCAGCATCAAAGCCTTCGGGATATTTTATTAAGGCTAAGCCTTGGGGAGGCTTCATGTGAGGTGGGCAGGCATTGTAAACACTGTTAAACCTAGTGGAGTAGTCGTGGACACTTTCTTCCGAATTTCTTTTAAGATTGTTATACTCGGAAATAATTTTAAGGGGGTTCTTCTTGATTTCTCACTTGTTCACAAAATCTTGGTATAGGTAAGGGAGATCATGCATGTTGTTGGGAGGTAAGTTTTTCAACCATTTCTTGGGTTCTCCTCCCAGGCTCTGGGCAAAAATCCTCATTTTCATGGTTTCTTCTTCTATCTCCATGTAGTCAAAAGCATCATTTATTCTATCTACATGTTTCTGGGAAATGATGGATTCAGTCCCCAAGAAGTGAGGGATCTTGGACTGATAATCATTCGGAAATGGTAATAGTGATTGTTGTAGAGCCAATGGAGCATACTAGGCTGCCATGATGGGAGGAAATGGAAACAAAGGCTGATTTACAAGGAGAGGGTTTGTGAGTGGTGGAGTAAGATGGAAAGAGGTAGTTTGCACAGTGGTGGTATGAATTCATGTAGCTGAGGTACTTGGACCAGTAAACTGATTCTGAGTAGACTTGAGATGAAAAGAGCTGAAGTGATGGAGAAGCTGAAAGTCAGGTGGAGTGGAAGGAGAGGCTTCTCTACTGGAGCTTTGCTGCAAATCTATTGGCTCAAGGTCAGATTGGTCAACCCTACTTTAGGACTTGGTCCTGAATAGGTTCTTGGTATGGTGTAAGTCAAATTGAGGATCTTGCGAAATTGTAAGGTGTTCTGGTGCAGAGCTTTCTCTAAGAATGGTCCTAATAGTGTTTGATTTCCTAGCTTTAGAAGTTTTCCACAAAATATTTTATGGGTCATCAACCATGGTAGGAGGATTTGGGTCCAGGTGAGATCTGGTATTGATCCTTTGTGAAGCTAGATCTCTTACTCAAAAATCAGAGAGGCTGAAATTTTTGGGACTGTTTTTGGAAACCTGACCTTTCTTAGTGTTTATTTTACTCACACAAGGTATAACTAGGCCCTAAAACTGATTTGGATTGATTTGACACAATCCTAGGAAAACCTATGGGACTAGTAAGATGAAAAAGGCCTACTGGAGGCTAGTGGAGTCGCCAAGTGGATGTTTTTTGTAGTTTTGAGGGTATGTAAACAATGGTCCACCACCAAATTTTGATAAAAATCAATCTAGGGACTATTTTGGGTTTTCCAAGTTTCCTTAAGCAGCCCTAAGGTTTCAATGAGTATCCTCTAGCTGTGTCATCATCTTGATAGGATGGTGAGGAAATTAGTTCTATTCTTTGGCTATCAATTGATTTTCTAATTTTTAACTGAGATTTTGAGAATTCCTAAGGGATACCTAGGATGTTTTTGACTCAACATCCCACCGTGATCGCCATTATGTTAGTAATGGTGATGAGGTGGCAGATTCACTGGATACTCTGTTAATAAGGGCTTCTGGAGTTCTAAGGATTAGTTAGATTATCACTAACTCAAAAGGTCCCACCGTGATTGCAATTATGTTAGCTAGCCGTAATTTTCTGGATTGATTGAGATACAAATGGATAGGGGTAACATCAAACCAAGCTTTGGAATCCAAGGAATTAGCCTTCCTAGATTCAGAGAGGGATCTCTCTAGTAGGTGCAAAGATGTGAACTTGTTTGCTGATTAGGGTTGATTTTAGGCTAGTTATGAAGTGTTGGGTTTGTTGATTTTTTTTGGTTGGGTATGATACTTCGATAGATTTAGATAGAATACAAGGAAAAATTCAACTCATTGGGAAATGGAGACTAACAAGGTCATGATAAGTTCATCAATGGTTTAAAGATTATTTGTAGGGAAATTTTAACGTGGTTGGTGGATCTTTGAGGTTGTGAAAGATTATGAGATGGACATTAAGCTTGAGAACAAAAACTAATAAAGGGCAAACCAGAATCCTTCATATACTTTTAAACTAAGGGAGTTAGAAAAATCATAAGCATAGAAAGAGAATCAAAGGCATAAGCAAAACCTAATCCATTTGATTTCAGATTGAAAGTAGATAATCATCCAAGACAAACATTCAAATGAAATATAGAAAGGCAAGAAAACTTATTTAACTTTCATAGATTTCATCATCAAGAGCAGAAAACATTTAAGATGCACAAACAAATATAACCATAGAAGGAGAGAAAAACCCTAAACTTCTAATATTATAGCTATGAAAGGTCCTTGAAACAACCAGCTAAGTAAATGCAAAGAGCATGATTGAAACAAACTTCTTTGATAAACCTAGGCAAAATTGCTTTAAAGAGATGATTCCAAGAACAGAGTTTTTAGTGGCAACAAATATGCAGGGCTAGCCATAAATCATGCTTGATACCAACTGATCCAAACCATTCAAGAAATAGACAAGCTCAGGAAATCCTTAGAGAGCAAAAGATGAATTCTTTAACGTATCCTAGTAGAAGAAAACATTAAGGCATTGAAGAACAAACAGACCTAAGGTGCCATTAGAAAACATGTCTTAGTCTAAATTCGTTGTCCTAATTAAACATAGCAAGATGGAAACATAATGAAAAACTAGAAAACATGAACAAAAGGGAAACACATCACCATCAACCAGGCTTATGGATCCTGCAAACAGTCCTCCTCCATCAACAAACAAATCAAGGCATGCATGAGCTCCAAGACATCAAATTCTTTTCAAAACTCCAAGAGACTATGTATTGCTTAATAATAAGTCATAAAAATCCCACCAATACATAAGAGCCTCATGCTCTATTTATGGATAAAATGAGGAGGTGGAAACCCTAAGAGGCTTCCAGAAACCCTAATTTAGCCATAAATGTCATAAATGTGCTTAATGTCCATGAAAGGCCCAAGACACATAATAGATAAGATAATAAATGCCAAACATAAAAACATAACTCCCTAATCAAATCAAGAGTGATTTTTCCAAGAAAATATTAAAAAACCAGTTTGTCATTAATTAGTGTCTTTTGTTGACTTTTTGGCAAAAGGTTGTCTCTGTGTGTAGCACCCTTTCAGCAAACAATAAGGTCTGTTGTAGCTGAGTTTTGGACCCCTTTCTGGTGTTGGATTTGGCCCCGTGATGTCTCATTGGAAAGCTTGATGAGTATAATTTCCAAAAATACTTGATTTGTGCTGAATGGATTCCATTTACCTGCTCAAAAATCAAATCTCCCATGATTGATCTGTGCGCAGCGCCTGGCCTAAAAAGGAGGCAGAAAGGTCAATTTTGCGGTGTTTTTTGACCTTTTGAGGGGGAAAAAATGCTCCAATTGACCTGAAATTTTGTGGGTAGACTATTGGTGATGTGGAAAATCCAAAAATGCAAACTTTAGAAGTTTAGGATGCACCAATTTTCTGCGTAGCGCCTAGGGTGCTGCGCTCCTAGGGGTCAAAATTTGGAAAAAAAAAAAGTTTTCGGATTTGCCTCAAAATTGGTGTGTAGACCCCTCAAGGGGTTTTAGATACCTGCTAAGAATAATTAGCCAAGGCCTCAAGGCTGTCATGCACTTTGGTCCTTTTTAGCTCTTTTAGCTCCATGAGGGCTTGCTTTAGTTTGGCATTAGCAAGCATGCTCTTCCTTGCATAGTGTGTGACCATTTTCTTCTGTAATGCAAGGCCCCTTTTCACCTCTTTGAAATTTTTATGCTCCTCTTTATAATAGTATATGACCCTTTGTGCCCTCTCAAAGTCCTTTTCCCATTCTTGAAGTCGGGCATCCTTTTCTAAGAGGAGCAACTTAGTACTCATCCCTTGGTCCTCATTATCACTGTCTAGATCAACAAAAAGAGGTCCTTGAGAAGTCTTCTTAATCCTTTTTCTCCTTCTTACTTGTACCTTATACTCAAAATTTTCCATTTTTTCTTTGCCCTTGTCCAATGTTTTGGCAGTTTGAGAAGAGATGGCCCTTTGCCTTTTAGAGGCAGTAAACACATTTATTCTCCCTCTCTGATATGTGCATGTGAGAGGGGTAACAATGGAAGTTTCAAACGCAGTGCTACCATCATTTTGACATTTAATTTGCTTGACATCTTCTGCACTTGCCTCACTCTAATTTTCTGTCATCCATGGACTGATTTTTGTCCAAACAATCATGACAGCTGTCATAACTGTCATGACTCTTTCCTTGACTTTCTTGGGCACTTTGATGGCTATCCTCCTCATCTTGCTACTCTTCTTCATCATTTGGCCCACTACTTTCATCTCTATTTTTCTCTTCATCATGCTCACTACTTTCATCTTTGTGGCTACCTTCACTAATTTCATCCTTGCCATCACTGCTTTCTTCATTTTCATCATCTTATTTTCCACTGCTTCCTCCTTATCCATCATTATCTGTCTCAATTTCCTCCTGACTGTTGCCTTCTATTTGTTCTTCACTAGGGCTACTTTCAGCCCCCTCACTTGGAAAATTAGGGGAAGAGACAAGAGGTGAAATTATTTGTGGAGAAGACACATGGGGAGATGATGGATGACTGGAGGTAGATGGTTGTGAAGTGGAAGGCAATTTCTATTGGATGAAGGCCCGGGGGTCTGTAAACACATCATGTGAGATGAAGGTTTCCCAAGATATTCCTTGTTGCTCCAGCTGATATTGGACAATCATTTTGATCAAGGAGTGGTGAAAGAGGCTTGACATTTGGTGGTCATATATTTTCTTCTTGACAACTGAGGCCATTTTATCAATGCTTTGGAAAAGATAGTAAGGTAGGTTCATCATATTGAACTTGGTAAAATGCATCAGTAACCTTATATGATATGAGTAGATCCAGGAGTATCTCCCCTCACATGTGAAAAAACTGATAATTTGCCTCATAAATGCAGCATACCTCTCTAGCAAATGAGAAAAAGTGAAAACAACCTTACAATTTTGTTGATAGCTAGGTTTCAAATAGGGCCCATAATAACTCAACTCCAAATTCTTTTGTTTGAACCATACCTCACCAATGTTTGGTATACATGTTGCTTTGGAAATGATTTCAAATGAGAGCTCAAATTGCACCCTTGCTAGATTAACTTGATTAGTTTCTAAGCTACAGACAAATAATCTAGTCAAGTCTGAATGGCTACTACCTTGCTTGACCCTTTCACAAAATTTGTAGCACCCTACATCCTGCAAGCATGAAAGGATCATAGGAGATGAAGTGATTTGAATAGTGTCTAGGGGTTCAAATATTTTTACCTTTTCTCCATGATGTTTTGGCTTGGTGGGAGTATGGCTCTCATCACTTCTGGTGTGACTGTCTCCGTCTGACATGCTGACTGGTCCAAAAACAACAGTAGGAACTTTCGATTTTTCTTGACGGTTTTTGGGCAAACTAGGTGCTTTTAGTGGTTTTAGGTCAACTCTTTGTAAAATAAAGGCTAAGGTGAAAACAATTTTTTAAAGCTTTCACTTGGTGTTGGAGGTTAGCCCATAGTTACCCAGTCCTCTTTTTTCACTAAAAACAATTTCTTCTTACAACCCCTAGGGCTTAAAAACTTATTTTCATATATTTAGGGTTTGGTCCAACTTTACTATGCATGTCCTCTTTGTTTTTTAGGAAAAGGAATGCTTGGGAGGAGGAAGAGGTCCCACCAACCTTAGGCTCTGCTTGACGAAGATTTGAAGACGAAATTTCGAAATTTGGAGCTCTTTGGAAAAATGTGGAGAAGTCTGCCAGGAGCATAGTGCCGGTGTGCAGCGCCCGTGTGTAGCGCCGGGCCAGTTTGGTCATCAGAGCGCAGCGTCGGGCAGACTGGGCGGTCTTTTGGGCACCTTCCAGTCTTTATTGAGTCTATACGTAGTGCCAGCCCAGGTGCATAGTGCCAGGCTCTGAGCACATAGCGCAGTGTAAATTTACATTTCCTGCCTCCCTCCTGTGCGTAGTTCCAAAGGCCAGGTGCGTAGTGCCAAAAAAATTTCAAAATTTTGCCCGAAAATGCTAAAACTCTCATCCAACGACTTCTTCTATCTTGCAAAGTGGCAAATGATGTGGGGGGAGAGTTTAAAACTACCCTTTATAGTTTCTTGAAAAATAAATTAAAAAGGAAAAACCCACTTTTGCAAAGTTAAAGTCTACCCAAATTTTCAGTTTGCCTTTTAACTGATATTTCGCTGTAAAAAACACTTTGGACATATTTAAAAAAAAAAAAAATTACTTACGCCTCTGTCAACTTTTTGTAGAATAATCCTTTGACAAGGAGGCCTTTGTTGGGGCTCAAAATGGCTAAGATGGAAATCAAGGATACACTTGCTTTCTTGGGCCATTTTGACATTTTTGCAGATGCCTATATTTCATTTGTTGTTGATCCCTTCTATAGGTCTTTTGACTTTACTTGAAAAAACATTAGCTTCTCAAACTGATACTCTTTGCATGCCCTCTACTTTTAAGAAGGAGGCTTTGTCATCTTTAATAGCCTTTCAAAACCTATTTATCATTTGTAACAAAATCTTCAATGTGTACTTGATGGTGTTGAGGTGACTTCTGCCTTTGTAGCCTTTGTGATGGTTTCTTGCTTGTCACCACTATTTTGTTAACCAACCATAAAAACACCCTGACTCTCTTTTACATACAGGCCTGCTGCCTTTGTCTTGTTTGTGTCTGCCTCCCGGTGATGATAACATCTTATTACCTTACCTCTTCTTATTGCTGATGGCAACCTTGGTTATTCATTGTAAAAATGTGAACAAGAGCAGCTATCCCTTGCAGTATTTGTGCTCTTTAAGCCAAGGAGGCTTTTCTTGAATGACTATTGATTAATTTTGGATCAAATTGCCTGATTTTATTTCTCTTTAAATACAATCTCTTCATGCAGGAAGGCACCAAATCCATCCTATGACTGAGTGAGACCTTAGGTGACCTAATGGGGGCTTTCTTGGACTTCGATTTTGGACTGAGACTTAGACTTAGGGATCACCAAGTGTGAGATAGGATCTATGATGGGCTCAGTGTATTTGAAGATCCAAACATCAATCATACTTGACTATCCAAGAAGGGTCTATAGAGACAATTTGAGACCATCAGTGTTTGGGAGTATCATGTGAGACACAACAAAGCTATTTGATTGGTAGGTTTAGGTGGTAGTGGGGATTTTTAGGCAAAAAAAAAACAGAGGATTTGGGCCAAGGTGACAAGTTAGGGTTAAAATAAATGGCTCGAGCCCATGATGGGTCTTCCGAGAGTAGTGGGCCAGTCATGAATAGATAGGATGATAAAATAGTGAAAATTTTATCTTAAACATAATGAAGGCAGTGAGATTTCTAGAACTCACAATGTTCTATAAATTTTGTTTCTAGAAATCTGGGAATAGTTATTTAGTCATCATCAAGGTAAAAAATTATTGATGACTAACAGTAGCTCCAATTGGGGAGGGCAGCTCCTTTTCAGGAGGTGTCCAGAACTTCATATTTTTGGCTTTATGGAGACTAGTGCCTTCCTCCATTGGGCAGATGTGCTTTTTCTTCATTTGCTGATATTTGTTTTGAGTATATAATCTTTGAGATCAGAAAAAACATGATTTATATCAACATCAGCTCTACCTCCCCAATCTACTTGCCTAACATTTTTTCCTTCTTTGGGTGCACTTGAACTGGCCAACCCTTGATATATTTTTTTCTTTTTGAAAACCAAAAATCAAACTGTCTAAATGTACCCTTATCTCTTCCAAGAGTTTAGATTAGGCTGATGAACTCTCTTTATTTTCTACCTAGTCTAATTATTTGTCAAGATTGAGTTGTTTGACAAATTTTATTCTCTAGGCTACTGACATGAAATTGAAAATATGGCTAAACCAGGATTAAGCACTCTGATTTACCATAGGTTGTGGCATTGAAACAAGCTACACACAAGTGTTATTTTTGTACAAACAAAACCTAGGAAACATAAGGGCAACATATGTCATTTGTTAAACATCCCTATTTTCCTCTTTGGTTCAGATTTGAGCATGTGGAACCAACATCTCTCATTCCTAACCTACATCTGTTGACAAGTCAAGATTAGATGCTTTGACAAGTTTTTATTTCACTAACCTATCAGCAAAATAAATTAAAACATGTTCAGCCATGATTAGGCTAGATGACTGAACAAGCCTTCTCTTTCAAAACAAACAAGTAGTGGCATTTAGACTTGCACACTTTCAGCATCATTATTTTTTGGGTATGGGGCTGTACCTTTCTTTCAAAATTTGCCCTCTTTTTCCCTTTTTTATTTTTTACGGATTTTATCCTTTCTATTCCTTAAGAAAGTAATTTTTATGTACAATGAGTAGTAGACTTAACATTTAGGAATATTGACAAAACTAGTGTTTGAGCATCCTCCCATTGGCAAGACCTCCAAACATTTCAGCTCCATCAAGCTCTTGCAAAAAGAAAGCATTGTTACCTCTAACTGAATGAATGATGTAAGGGCCTTTCCACAAATTTTCATACTTTCCATGTTTGCCCTTGTCTTCCCTTCTTGAGTCCCATTTCAGAACCATGTCTACAATTTGGAAATCATTTTCCTTGGTTCTCTTATCAAAAATCTTCTTGATATTGTCTTGTATTGCTTGTGTTCTTTTGTAAACTTCCTCCCTTGATTGTTGCAAATGAATGGTTTGGTTCAGCCTCCTTTGCATTTCATTTTCTTCTAATTGTACTTCTTGGAGTAGCTTCATGACCGTAACTCCCAAAGATGTGGGGAAAACTGCATCCACGCCATATACTAGTTGATAGGGAGACATACCAATTGATTTCTTGGTGGTTAGTCTATCAGCCCATAGTGGATGCACTAGTTTTCCATGCCATGCTTTCTGATTTTGTTCTAGGAGATTCTTGATGATGTTTAACAAGCTATTGTTAGAGGACTTAGCTAGTCCATTACCTTGTGGGTAATAAGCAGTGGAGTGGCCTAGGGTGATGTGATATTTATAACAAAATTCCACCATTTTCTTAGATGCAAAAGCAGCAGCATTATTGGTGATGATCTTTCTGGGAAAACCAAACCTGGACAAGATTTTGGTTTCAAGGAATATGATAATGACTGAGTCGGTGGCATTTCTAGAAGGGATGGCTTCTATCCACTTGGTGAAGTAATCAGTGGCAGTGAGGATCCACTTATGTTGGGCAGATGAGGTAGGATGGATCTCCCCTATGAAGTCCAACCCCCACTGTTGGAAAGGAGCTTCAACATTGATGGGATGCAAGGGAAAAGGTAGAAGTTTTCTTTTGCCATCGAAAATTTGGCACTTATCGCAAGTCATGACTAGTTTGTAAGTATCGGGGAAAAGGGTAGGCCAATAGTAGCCAGCTCTAAGGATCTTGTTGGCTATAGTCTTCCAATAGAGGTGACCTCCACATTCTCCCTCATGTAATTCATGCATGATTTTTTCTGAGTCATCCTCAAGCAAACATTTAAGTAGCAAACCAACAGAACTTTTCCAGTACAACACTCCATCTAAAATGCAGAAATTTAAAACTTTTTGTTTTAAGATTCTAGCGTTAGTCTTTGACAGAGAGGGAGGAGCATTGAGATAAAGAAGCACATAAATGATATCAGCATACCAAGATTAATTTAAAAACATTTCTTTAATGTACGGAGCTGTAAATTCTTATATCTCCTCTATCACATCAACCATATTCATTTCTAAGGCTTGGAAATTTGATTCAGCCATAAGTTTTTCAAGTCCTTGTCCTTTAATCAATTTAGTGGGTCTGATTTCCAAATCATATTCTAAGATAGTAGCAATCCACTTGCCCCTTTTACCATCAAGGTCTTGATTAAGTATGTCTTTGACAACTATGTATGGGACAAAAGCTATGATATGTGAATGCAAAATATAAACTCTAAAATCCTTCAAAGCTTTGATTAAGGCAAAGGCTTGTTTCTCCATGATGTTATACTTTAGAGGAGCATCCCTTAAGGATTTTCTAAAGAAAGCTATGGGTTTTTCTTGCCCCATGATGTTCTTTTGCAATAATACTGCTGCCACAATATGTTCAGAGGCAAACACTAGAGAATTTGGCGGAAATTCCGACGGCCAATTCGTCGCTATTCTGACACATAGTCGTCGCAAGAGCGACAGTTCGGGGGCGGACAAACCGTGGTTTGTCATGCCGTCGCTGTTCCGACGCACATAAAAAGTTTCACACTATCGACACTTCTTCCATCGTTCTGAACAAGCGTCACTCTTCCGACGTCTCACAAACCGTTGCGCCTCCGACGTTTGTAAACTGTCGCACTTCCGATGAAATGTGGTTCAACGTTTGGAACGTCGCTCTTCCGACGCTTGTAAACCGTCGCAATTCCGACCCAACGTGGTCCGACGTTTTGGACGTCACTCTTCCGACGCTTGTAAACCATCGCAATTCCGACTAAACGTGGTCCGACGTTTTGGACGTCGCTCTTCCGACGCTTGTAAACCGTCGCAATTCCGACTAAACGTGGTCCGACGTTTTGGACGTCGCTCTTTCGACGTCTGGAAGATGTCGCAATGCC
This sequence comes from Pinus albicaulis, assembly GCA_034641835.2. NCBI lineage: Eukaryota > Viridiplantae > Streptophyta > Pinopsida > Pinales > Pinaceae > Pinus > Pinus albicaulis. Next base: position 171,604,684 of record CM076571.1, read on the forward strand.
GACGATATGTGGTCCGACGTTTGGAACATCGCTCTTCCGACGTTTTCATACTGTCTCTCTTCCGACGTTTCTGGGTTGTCGCAGTTCCGACGTCTACAAGGCGTCGGTAAACCGACGAAGGGTTCAATTTAAAAAAAATAAAATAAAATTTTAAAAGACGAGAAACATTGTTTTGAATATATTATATGAAGTAAAACAGTCCATGAAAGTGAAATAGTAGTATGTAGAATAGTAAAGCAACAGATAGAGTACCGACGTCCATTGTTCCCAATACAAATTAAAGTACCCAAAACCCTGCAACACTGAAGTAAAACAGTCCATGAAAGTGAAATAGCAGTATGTAGAATAGTAAAGCAACAGATAGAGTACCGACGTCCATTGTTCCAAATACACATTAAAGTACCCAAAACCCTGCAACAGAGAAAAATGCTAATCATAATCATGTGAGGAGTGTGATATGTCCAAAATATAAAAAGACCATCAGACCATATCAATAAACCAGCAACATAGACCAGCATCACTAGTTTTGAAGGCAGAGTGATAAACATTAATCATTTTTTTTTTCACAAGAGAAAAAACGTTGTTTTGAATATATTATATTTAGTAAAACAGTCCATGAAGTCATTACATTTTCACATCTGAAGATTGGAACCCAAATATCCATCCAGAAAAGTGGAAGTCCCACCCCAGACAGTGATAGAAAAATACCCCATGTCACATACGGGGACTTGATATAAAACCCAGTAACGGTCCACATGGAGATTATCGACAAATCTGAGAAAGCATCCAAATATGCCCGAGGCATCTATAAGAAAGTGAAATAGCAGTATGTAGAATAGTAAAACAATAGATAGAGTATCGACGTCCATTGTTCCAAATACAAATTAAAGTACCCAAAATCCTTGAACAGAGAAAACGCTAATCATGTGAGGAGTGTGATATGTCCAAAATATAAAAAGACCATCAGACCATATCAATAAACCAGCAACATAGACCAGCATCGCTAGTTTTGAAGGCGGAGTGATAAACATTAATCATTTTTTTTTTCACAAGAGAAAAAACGTTGTTTTGAATATATTATATGAAGTAAAACAGTCCATGAAGTCATTACATTTTCACATCTGAAGATTGGAACCCAAATATCCATCCAGAAAGTGGAAGTCCCACCCCAGACAATGATAGAAAAATACCCCATGTCACATACAGGGACATGATATAAAACCCAGTAACGGTCCACATGGAGATTATCGACAATGTGAGAAAGCATCCAAATATGCCCGAGACATCTATAAGAAAGTGAAATAGCAGTATGTAGAATAGTAAAGCAACAGATAGAGTACCGACGTCCATTGTTCCAAATACAAATTAAAGTACCCAAAATCCTGCAGCAGAGAAAAACGCTAATCATGTGAGGAGTGTGATATGTCCAAAATATAAAAAGACCATCAGACCATATCAATAAACCAGCAACATAGACCAGCATCGCTAGTTTTGAAGGCAGAGTGATAAACATTAATCATTTTTTTTTTCACAAGAGAAAAAAACGATGTTTTGAATATATTGTATGAAGTAAAACAGTGCATGAAGTCATTACATTTTCACATCTTAAGATTGGAACCCAAATATCCATCCAGAAAAGTGGAAGTCCCACCCCAGACAATGATAGAAAAATACCCCATGTCACATACGGCGACTTGATATAAAACCCAGTAACGGTCCACATGGAGATTATCGACAATCTGAGAAAGCATCCAAATATGCCCAAGGCATCTATAAGAAAGTGAAATAGCAGTATGTAGAATAGTAAAGCAACAGATAGAGTACGTGCCGACGTCCATTGTTCCAAATACAAATTAAAGTACCAAAAATCCTTGAACAGAGAAAAACGCTAATCATGTGAGGAGTGTGATATGTCCAAAATATAAAAAGACCATCAGACCATATCAATAAACCAGCAACATAGACCAGCATCGCTAGTTTTGAAGGCAGAATGATAAACATTAATCATTTTTTTTTCAGAAGAGAAAAAATGCTATTTTGAATATATTATATGAATTAAAAGAACCCAAATATCCATCCAGAAAAGTGGAAGTCCCACCCCAGACAATGATAGAAAAATACCCCATGTCACATACAGGGACATGATATAAAATCCAGTAACGGTCCACATGGAGATTATCGACAATCTGAGAAAGCATTCAAATATGCCCCAGGCATCTATAAGAAAGTGAAATAGTAGTATGTAGAACAGTAAAGCAACAGATAGAGCATTGTTCCAAATACAAATTAAAGTACCCAAAATCCTTGAACAGATCAAGAAAAACGCTAATCATGTGAGAATTCTAAGTAAATACAAATTAAAGTACCAAAATCCTTGAACAGATCAAGAAAAACGCTAATCATGTGAGAATTCTAAGTAAAGTTAATCTATTAACATTGCGATTAAAATTACACCGAAGTCAAAAACATTGCCTGGCCATACTCATGGCAAATTTGTCATCAAAAAATCAAAAAATTAAGAAGACTGCCCTCATACGGGGAAACCAATCTTGAACGTTTAATTTACAGAATTCAAAAATATTACTTAAAGGTCCAGCACAGTAAAATAAACTAAAAGCAGCCCAATTAACTGGGCCTGCTAAGCAAGAAAAACAAATTAACCAAACTAATCCTCCGCTGGTTCCTCCACGATTCGGCACCATCCTTCGGAAGGTCCGGGATCGCTAGGTGCTACCTCCACATGCATGCCACGGCTCCCCTCCTGAAGGCCCGAATGCTGGCCGGCTTTTTCCGAGCTCAGACCCACCGGACGGGTGCATTCTTCCTCCGTTTGGGCCTCCTCGCGGAAGACCACAGTGACTAAAGCCGTGATTCGTGGGCGGTTGAGAGAGAAATTAAAGGAAAATTGCGCAGTGCGCGTCGTGGGAGAAGGTGAACTAGCGGTGGGGAAGCCAGGAGCAGGCGAATCCATACGGTGGCCAGATGCTACAAGCCGACCCCGCCCACTCCTAGTATTTGGATATCGACCTAAGTAATAATCACTGGACTGGCCGGAAGTCATCTCTGTTGAGGTGTTGGAGGGAGCGCGTCGGGATTGACCTCTAGTGCTCCCCCTGCGGCAACGCATCCTATGACGCATGTGAGGCATGGGTGCAATCTCAGGCGCAGTGGGCACAAGAGACGAAGAAGCAGAATTCCAATTAACAGAGGAAGACAGACAGAGACAAGCAGAGAAATGCAGAAAAAGCTATATCGAAGTCTATGACAGTTAGCTGTGCCTTCTCATATCGTCACGATTACAGTTTGTGTAATCTAGCAGCAGAAGCAGTAGAAGCATGCGAAAAACCATGGGTAAACGCCATTTTTTATGTCGACCTGTCTACAATGCAATCAAAGGACGGCCATCATAATGAATCTCTGATCATTAATAATGAGAGCCGAAGGCCGGATCAAATTGGAGCGTGCGGAATCGCTCAGAGGAGTGGAGGTCCGATCTTGAACAATGTTAAAAATTAATTAAT